>CM068305.1:59018016-59260516 GCA_034768735.1 Schistosoma mekongi | reverse complement strand
GTTTCCTGAAAACTAGATAGGTAAATAAACTAGGTTGTAGGATTGTATTGAATAAAATATTCTTTTGTGCATTCAATATTCGCCACAGTGTGGTATGTGACTTATTTTCTCCTTCTAGCACAATTTCATAAACAAAGACACTAGTGTCACTAAGTGAATATTAATTGTCACATGAACATACTCAGTCAATTTTGTTTTATTACTGAGATAAACGTAACAAAGTGCTCTACTTAAGAATGTAATGGTTTAGTGTCTTTAATATCAGTAAGAATGAAAACTAAAATTTGCAATGTGAGTACGTACGTATGGTGACAAGTAATCAATACAACGAATTCTTGACCAATAATCTGAGTCATGAAAATTGAAAGTGGTTTAAATTAAGAACTTAAAACAAAATAAAGAGATATCTGAATTATCTGCTTGTTCATCGAAAGAACATTTGTTTTGCAATTTTATTTCGTCTACCATTATTCATTTACATTACTTTTTTTGCCTTTAGTTAATGCGCTGTTTCATTTTAGTATACTAGAAAGAATTTAATAAAACCACATGATAAACAAAGTTCTTGATCTTAACATTACGTAGTTAATCTAGAGTTAACGATTGACCAACAAAAACGTTTTCAATCAATAAAGAGCTGTCGAGTTCTGACCTCTCCAACTGTAAAACTTTATTCCTCAAAAAAATATCAATCACTTAGCTGACTGCGTTAACAAGTAATATTACAAGTAACATGAGTTTTGAGATTACTGGTTTGGATAATAAATCATTAGAACAAGAGAAGTTGTGCACTACTTAAACCGTCTAACTGCTAATTAGGAGATCGTTAAAAATAATTATTTATTTAGTGGTGCTGGTGACAAATTCATAAACTCGAATTGTATGTTACGTATAGCGTGGAAGCTGTGAACATTTTCTTTGTTACAAGTAGGTATATGAAAAGCGTTTTCGGCGACCAACAACGTTTGCACTGTTATACATTTATGCAATTGTTCAATAGAAAGTTGGAAAGGTTTTTGGCAGAAAAAAACATTAAAGTCTATTCCTTTAAATACCAGTACTTAGTAATAATCTAGTTTCATATAGGTCAGTTTACTACTGTGTAACTATGATACAAAACAGCTGGTTAATGAAGAAACTTTGCTTAAATGTGATATATAATAAATTTTATTCACCCTGAGCTACCTTATTGTTGTTTTTAATATTTGTGCCGCTGTTCCTTCTGCTCCTATGTTTTATTAACTACATATACGACATAATATGGTATGCTTTGTTCATGTTTTCAAACTATATATATATATATATATATATATACATGTTCTATACCGATAACATGATAACGAAATAATAGAAATTAAAGTAACTGAAAGTTAGTAATAAATGAAAATGATCAAAAACTAAATAATCAGACACACGACAACTTCCATTCATCTTCACTTAGTGTTTTCTTTTCTTTCGGACTGGTTAAAAATAGCTACAAACATATTTTAACTTTTGGTTAGATGAGATTCTGATGACTTTTAATAACTTACTAAATCCCTAAACATACGTTTGAAGAACTACACAAATTTTACACACCATGTGCTCCAGTGTATAAATGATGAATCTACTATCTTTATTCATATTAATAGAAAATAACTCAAAGTGAGGAAGGTATTTTTGAACATACTATCTATATTATAGTTGCCACTATCGTAGTAAGCACTAAGGATTAGATTAGGAAAAATGATTTTGAAGTCACCATAAGAGTAAGATGGAGATTAGCTTTTCTGAAAACATACATATATTTATTTTGTAAACATCATATAAACAAATCAATATTTCCACGCGACAAAATAATTTGCAATATAAATCACTGATATATTAGGGTAGTTTTTCAGCGGTACTTAAAATTTTAACAGATAAACTAATGCAAACGATCGATACGAACACAAATCGCACTTCTAATAAACAAAGCTGAAGTCCATAAATAGTCGAATATTTACTAACTCAGGTTTTGTTACGGGTAGATCATAAGGATTGATAACTAGCGGATTGTAATATTTAACTCAGCCTGAAGTCCACCCGCACAGGGTTACAGTTGGTCCCAAACCGGAACAAAGGAGAAGAGTTAGGCATAGGGTAAGCAACCCCATCCCGTAAAAAATAGTAACCAGGACAAGCTATCTTAACTCGGCTCTTGAAGTCAGGTCTTTATTTCAAAGTTGCGACATCTTATGGTGAAAGCCGAGTTACTTCGGATGCAAAAAGGGGGATGCTCCTTCTGACAACTTAAGTTACAATTAATGTGGGTATATGGAATATTTGAACGATGTGGGAAAAATGGAGAAGCATCCAAATGGCTGAAGAAATGAAAAGACACAACTTGGAGATACATGGAATGAGTGAAACTCGTTTGGTGCGGGCTGGACAGTAAAGATTATCCTCAGGAGAGGTACTGTTATACACCGGTCACTAAAAAGATGTCTCGTACACACAAGGAAGAGCACTAAAGCTGTCCCAAGAAGTACGGAGAGTACTTATAGGATGGGAACCACAGGCAGATAGGATCATCAAAGCATCTTTCAAAACAAAAAAGAGGAAAACACAGTGAACGTCATCGAACGTCATGAGCCCACCAAAGAGAGTGACGATGACTATAAAGACCAGATCTATGCGATGTGGTAGCCAATCAGGGAGAAGAGCTCAACTAAGAACTTGGCCATTCTGATGAGAGATCTGAACGCCAAGGTTGGAATGAACAACACCAAAAATGAAAAAATCATAAGACGATATGGGGTGGGAAAAAAGAACGATAATGGTGAAGGATTCACAAATCTACATGACTTCAAAAAAATGATTATAGGTGGTACAATATTCGCCCATAAACCTATACATAAAGCAACGTCGGTTTCACCAAACCACGAAGCAGAAATCCAAATACACCACATCTGCATTAATAAGAAGTTCAAAGGAACTGTGCAAGACGTAGGAGCAAAGACAAAAGATATAGCGTAAGATCAAAACTTGGAAGTATTCAAATTAAATGAATCGAATAAACAATGCACATCACACATCATAAAGCATAAACTGCTGACTAGCATTCCCCAACTAAATCTGTCCTGGGCTTTCCTTTCCAGTTTTTCCCAAATGCTGTTCATTCATTACAAGTCTACCTCCAATTCCAAGCACAACATGCTCTATGATCTTCCACTTTCCCTGTGGTCTTTATGATTCCAAGTTAGTGTTTGTCTTTTGATGAAGTTTGGTGATTTCCTCAATATGTGTCATACCCACCACCCCCCAGCATCTTTTGCGAATTATTTCCTCGGCTGGTAGCTGATTTGTTTTCTATCACACAAGGTTGTTGCTGGTGGTATCTGGTCAATGGATCCGAAGTATTTTGAGCAAATAGTTGTTTACGAATACTTGTATCCTCTGAAGGATGCTTTTCGTAGTTTTCCAAGTCTAAGCTCCATACAATAGAACTATCTCCACGTTTGTATTGAAAAGTCAGACTTTGATGTTGGTTGACAACTGGTTTGAGTCCCAGATGTTCTTCAACTGTAGAGATTCTGCCTGTGACTTGCTAATCTATGATTTCACATCTGCACCAGATCCCCCCTTTTTAATCGATGATGCTGCCCAGGTATGTAATAGTTTCCACATCTTTATGAGTTTCTCCGTCAAGTGTAATTGGGTTGGTGCTCGTTGTTTGTATCTAAGGCTCTCGTTTTTCCCTTTGTGTATGTTGAGGCCTACTGCTGGCTGCAGAGGCTGTTGCTGCACAGTCCATCTTCACCTGTATTTGTTGCTGTGTGTGGGGTAGAAGAGCTAGGTCATTTGCAAAGTCCAAGTTGTTTAGTTGCATCCCTATTGTCCACTGTATTGTGTGTTTGCCTTGAGATGTTGTAGTTTTCATAATTCAGTCAACCACCAGCAGAAAGAGAAAGGCCGAGAGTAAGCAGCCCTATTTGACATCGGTCTTCACCATGAATGAATCTGTGAGCTGTCCTCCATGGAAGATTTTGTAGTGTAGTCTATCGTAAGAATTTAGTACGGTATGGACAATCTAACCAGGTACACCATGATGTCGAATAAGGCTTAATAATGTTTTCCTGTCCACGCTGTCAAATGCTTTCTCGATGTCGAGAAAATTGTTGGTGTTGAGTCCTATCCAATTAATTGTTGAACAATCATCAATAGTGTTTGTGATTTGGTCGGTATTCTCAGTTACTTATGCTTTAATTCATAAATCTGTATTTGTATAATGAATGTTCATCATTATTCACTAGTTATTGTTATCATTATTATTTCTTTAAGTAAGTTCTTAATTTTTATTGTTTTAATTTTTTTTCAACTTTCTGTTATAGCTTGTTATTAAACAAACTTTTCAATACTTATTATTTGCTATTTTATATTCAACACTAGAAGGTAGTCAATTTAGAATTAGGACTTCTTGTTAGTTTTTGTTCTTTATTAGTATGTTGGCTCCTAGAAACCTAGTGTTCAATGTAAAATTCTAATTATCTTCTACTAGTGTATCGGTGATATATTTTATATCTGAGCTATTTATTAAATCTCAACTCACTTTCTGTAAAAGCTAGCTGGTTCATAATTATTGGTTACTAACATTTATTGAATATCACGCTTATTCAACTGTTTGAAGTCATTTATTATCAAATCAAAGCTCATCTTGATATAGTGTTACTTAGTCTTGTGGTTTGATTTTAGATATGATTAGTGGAATCGATTAAGGATTCGTATATGGGTAACATAACATTATAAAGTAGATGATGAAATTTAACTCGTGTTAAGTATTATCTAGACATTGTAGATTAAAAAGGTGTAGAACAAAATTTAAAGTCAAGCGGTGGGATTCAATTAGCACTTAGCGGTTTTAACTCGTATAGTGATTTATAGCTTCACGTGTTATAACAAAAACATCATCGTTGTGAATTTACAAAAGTATTGTAAATTTTTAAAAGGCAGCATTTTACAGTTAAATGTCACTCAAAAATAATCTCACCATGATAAAATAAGTAAAAAAATTCTCATTTTGTTTTGTTCAGTGTTTAGCAGTAAACTGCATTCCGTTCTTACATTCGACGTCATGGTTTAAGCGAGTAGATTGACCATACCGTACTAAATTCTTACGATAGACTACACTACAAAATCTTCCATGGAGGACAGCTCACAGATTCATTCATGGTGAAGACCGATGTCAAATAGGGCTGCTTACTCTCGGCCTTTCTCTTTCTGCTGGTGGTTGACTGAATTATGAAAACTACAACATCTCAAGGCAAACACACAATACAGTGGACAATAGGGATGCAACTAAACAACTTGGACTTTGCAAATGACCTAGCTCTTCTACCCCACACACAGCAACAAATACAGGTGAAGATGGACTGTGCAGCAACAGCCTCTGCAGCCAGCAGTAGGCCTCAACATACACAAAGGGAAAAACGAGAGCCTTAGATACAAACAACGAGCACCAACCCAATTACACTTGACGGAGAAACTCATAAAGATGTGGAAACTATTACATACCTGGGCAGCATCATCGATTAAAAAGGGGGATCTGGTGCAGATGTGAAATCACAGATTAGCAAGTCACAGGCAGAATCTCTACAGTTGAAGAACATCTGGGACTCAAACCAGTTGTCAACCAACATCAAAGTCTGACTTTTCAATACAAACGTGGAGATAGTTCTATTGTATGGAGCTTAGACTTGGAAAACTACGAAAAGCATCCTTCAGAGGATACAAGTATTCGTAAACAACTATTTGCTCAAAATACTTCGGATCCATTGACCAGATACCACCAGCAACAACCTTGTGTGATAGAAAACAAATCAGCTACCAGCCGAGGAAATAATTCGCAAAAGATGCTGGGGGGTGGTGGGTATGACACATATTGAGGAAATCACCAAACTTCATCAAAAGACAATATTTAGCTTGAAACAATCTGAAAGACATTTAGGTGGATGCTTTAGTGTTCCAGCCCAGAGAACGGATAACGGCGATCTTCTGCTGCAGCTTTGCTCAGATAATCGGTTATTTCTAGCCAACACGAACTTTAAGCATAAGGAGCGACAGCGTTTAACATGGAGATCTCCTGGCCCTACTCAACGGTGGACTCAAATAGACCATATTGCGATTAGTTACCGTTGGAGAGGCTCGATAGAAGACTGCCGATCTTTCTGGAGTACATGTTTGCACTCCGACCACGCTCTAGTGAGAGCACGCGTTTGCTTGCGTCTTACCGGGCGAAGAAAAACTACCACAGGAAAACCTTTTAGAATTCAGTTTAGTAATGAAACAGCCAAGATTAAATTCCAGGAACAACTGAGGAATCACTTAGGCAATTATAAAGATGAGTCCCGACTAGATACTGCTTGGTAAGATGTTCAAGCTGCTGTGGCGTCTACAATGATATCTATCAAGGACTTAAATCAACATGTCAGGAGAAATCAATGGATCTCAATGGCTTCTGTTGATTTAATAGACTCCCGAAGACTTATCCCATCGGGCTCCGAACACGATTATGAGCGACGAGTAATCAGGCATAAACTGACGAAAAGTCTGCGAAACGACCGTGAGCAGTGGTGGGTTACGAAAGCAAAGGAAATGGAAAAGGCAGCGGCGATAGGTAACACTAGACAACCTTTCAAGTTGATAAAAGAAACTGGGGTTGAAAAATCCAGCGTTAGTGAGACGATTTCCGAAAAAGATGGAACGCTTATTAGCTCTTAGTCTAGACGCTTAGAACGATGGGCTGAACACTTCAAGGAACAGTTTAGTTGGCCTTCCGCTACTCTTAAACTTCCCACTATTTCGAGACAGCCAGAATGGAAAGTCGACTTAGGTCCCCCGACTCTTATCGAAGTCGAAAAAGCTATAGCCTATCTAAGGCGAGGCAAAGCAGCGGGTCCAGACGGATTATCCCCAGAGGCGTTTAAGGATGGTCGTCCCACATTGACAACCAGGCTGACTGATATTTTGACTAAAGTTTGGGAACTTGACATAATTCCATCTGACTGGTATCGATCGTTAATCGTCCCAGTATATAAAAAAGGGTCAAAATCGTCTTGTAATAACCATAGAGGAATTAGTTTGACTAATATAGTGTCTAAAATACTAGCTTCTATAATTATCAGACGCTTAACTGCAACTCGTGATCTCCAAATACGAGAAAATCAGGCTGGTTTCAGACCTGGTCGTGGTTGTATAGACCAGATATTCACCGTTCATCAGATCTTAGAACACAGACATACTTTTCGGCGCCCGACAATAGTGGTTTTCCTTGACTTGAAAGCGGCATTTGACTCCGTAGACCGTGAAGTTCTATGGCAGTGTCTTTCATTAA
The DNA here is from genome assembly GCA_034768735.1 of Schistosoma mekongi. Lineage (NCBI taxonomy): Eukaryota > Metazoa > Platyhelminthes > Trematoda > Strigeidida > Schistosomatidae > Schistosoma > Schistosoma mekongi. The sequence goes on along the minus strand of CM068305.1, from coordinate 59,253,165 downwards.
AAGGCGTGCCCCAAAAGTACATAAAACTTGTTAAGGCTCTTTACTCAAGCACTATTAGTCGTGTCAGAGCATATGGCGAACTGTCATCTGAACTTGTAACCTCAAGTGGTGTCCGTCAAGGCTGCCCACTTTCCCCATTTTTGTTTAATTTCATAGTTGACATACTGTTAGAAATTACACTTTCATCGTCTGACTTTTCAGGAATTGATCTCCTACCAGGAGATCCACTTATTGACTTAGAATATGCTGACTATATAGTCCTGTTCGGCGAAGACGCTGATACGATGCAGAAGCTTTTAACAGCAATAAGCTAGAATACAAGCATTTTCAGAATGCGTTTCTCCCCCTCTAAATGCAAACTATTGCTCCAGGACTGGTTTTCGTCAACACCTGAACTAAAGATAGGGAGTGAAGTAGTTGAGCACGTCGACCACTTCACTTATCTTGGAAGTCTTATTAGCCCTAATGGGTTAGTCTCTGACGAAATCTCAGTACGAATTCAAAAAGCTCGTTTGGCTTTTGCCAACTTACGTCACCTATGGCGTAGACGAAATATTCGTCTCGCAACCAAAGGGAGAGTGTACTGCGCAACAGTTCGCTCTGTCTTACTGTATGGGTGTGAGACGTGGCCATTAAGGGTAGATGACACTCGACGTTTGTTAGTTTTCGACCATCGATGTTTACGAAACATCGCTCGCGTTAGCTGGGATCACCGAGTAAGTAATAACGAGGTTAGACGACGGGTGTTAGGCAAATGTGGTAAATCGGTCGATGAGGTTGTGAATCTTCATCGACTGAGGTGGTTGGGACATGTGTTGCGTATGCCCAACCACCGTCTTCCTCGACGCGCAATGCTGGCTGATATAGGAATAGGATGGAAGGGAGTTAGAGGTGGTCAAACTAAAACATGGCAACAGTCCATGAAGTCACTGACAGCCGGTTTAAGTCGTGTCGGTAGCTGCAGACTACTTGGATGGGGTCCTCGCGATTACCGTATCCAGTGGCTAGAAACACTTAGTGACATGGCCCAGAATCGGTCACAATGGCGCAGATGTATTCACTCATTGTCCTCCCTTAAATCATGAGCTTTAAATTATTCCATTACTTTCTTTCAACGCCTCCTGAACCATATTCTATATGTTCACATTCCTTGTTACTATTATTATTTTATTTTATTGAAGTGATTTCTACTAATAGTGGTAGTGTTAATCTTGCAGTGCCATGGTGGTATGGCAACTTGAACCGATGCACACATGTGCCAGGTTCTATGTTGATTGTACATACATACATACAATCATAAAGACCACAGGGAAAGAGGAAGATCAAAGAACATGTTGTGCCTAGAATTGGAGGTAGACTTGTAAGGAATGAACAGCATTTGGAAAAAAATGGAAAGGAAAGCCCAGGACAGAGTTAGTTGGGGAATGCTAGTCAGCAGTTTATGCTTCATGAGGGGCAACAGGTATTGATTGATTAATTGATTCCATTGTACTATTTGGTTGTTATGAATAGGAAGAAATCAACCCAGTAGGTACGCTATTGATATTGTATACGCATGTGATTCTACGACACTACACTTCCAATTAGTAAAATAAAAGAAAGCTAGCATGTAGGAGAATCATAAAATGCAATAATGATTTTAATAATACTAAATGAAACCATTTACATATAGTTCTGGAATGATGGAAACAACCGGATCCTGACACATGTGTGCATCAGTTTATGTTGCGGCACCTCAGGAGTGCAGGAAGGTTAACACTGAGTTAGCAGAAATTGTATTTAATTCAATGATGATGATGATGATGATAATAATAATAATAATAATAATAATAATAATAATAATAATAATAATAATAATAATAATAAAAGAGGGGACGTGAAATATAGTCCAACGAGGAATCAAACCGTGGAAAGGTGTAAAACAATTTACGGTTCATGACTTAGAGGAGGAAAGAGTGTGAATATATCTGCGCCACTCTTACAGATTTTGAACCATGTTCTACAGAGTCTCCGACGATTGGTTGCAGTGTACGCACAGACTTGTTGAGGTGGGTTGCATTTGCCAACACGCTCAAACCAGAAGTTAGTGACTTCATGGACTGATGCTTTGTTTTAGTCCAGTAACTTCTAACTTTCTTCCATCCTACTCCAGTAGAAGTCAGCACTTCGCGTAGAGGTAGATGGTGATTAGGTATATGTAACACATGTCCCAGTTACCTCAGTCGATGACGATTTACAATCTCATCAACTTTTTACCAATATCCTGCTTATAACCTCACTATTACCTACCCGGTGATCGCAGCACACGCGAGTGATGTTCTGAAGACATTGAGAAGAAATAATAAAATTAAATCTAAAGACATAAAAGAGAACAAGCAACTTATACAGGTCAACCAGTGAAATCGATTCTGCGTCAATGTTACCTAAGGTTTCTAATCATATACGAACAAAAGTAAGCTCCAGTGGAAAACCAGAAAACAAATTAATTCATAATCTAAGTGTATTCAGCTTAGAGGAAATGTTTACATGGGCTTATGTAAAGTACTAGATCTCAAGTAGTTACTGAGTAAAATCTCCAGGATTACAGAAGAATGTGCATTTGTGCTGAAAAAAGGTTTTCAATATATTCACTCCATAATTAAAATATAAACATTATTCACATTCTTAAAATCATTATTAGTGATAATACAGTTTGTTACTATTTACTGAGGTATTTTACACTACCAATTATGGAAACAAAAGTACATTAGTGCATAATGTCATCTCAAGGCAAACTTTACATATAACAATACTATGAACAAAGTGCGGTAATCATTGAGACTAGATATTGTTGGGAAAACTATCGCAAATGAAAACAAAGCTACGAAGCGATATTAGTAGGTAAAATTCACGGCAACAAATATTTAGGTATAACGGCATTAAAACACTGTCCCTGAAGCAAGCGTAAAGCGAATTGCTCTTAACGATATTTTAGTTGTCACAACCGACTTTGAAAACAGGATTTTATTATTTTTTTATTTTAAGTACTGGCGTCTTTAAGCTAATTATTGGGTGATTCAAAGGAATATCACTCACAATAAAGTATGGGAAATACGAATAACTTCCTTTACGAAATCAAACGAAGTCACTTTTCTAACAGTTTAACGATATTATGCACGATATTGCTGGAACTCTATTGTTATGTTAAAAGCATAAATGGAAAAATGAACGCTGTTTCTGTTTTAAACCAAACCGGTATAATAAAAAAATCTTAACCATTACCGTTTAGTACTAATAGGCTTCCTTATGACTTGCACATTTAAGCACTTAACCTTGCTTGTTAGAGATAGCAGAAAATCAAAAAGTTTAGCTGAGTAAGTAATCATTTAATTTCTACAATGGCCATAGTCTAAATCTCAACACTAGATCTTAACACTGTATTAGTCCCAATTATTTCACATTGTTAGATCACGATGATGCAAGCTCGACAAAAGTAGTATTTGTCATAAAAAGTAACAGTGTAATTCAGAAGCTAACAGAAGTTTTGATCAGTATCACTTATTGCACATAAGAAAACCAGGAACCTGCACGTAACTACAACCCATGTAAAATGTGGGTTTCGGTTTTACCAATAATTCATCCCCTAATATAACAGTCAAGGGTTAGTTGTAACGAGTCGGTCAATAAAATTTAGAATAGAGAGACAGCATGATTGGAAACTGGTAACGAAATGTTACACTCAACTATCTAAATATTCTACCGCTCGAGCATGATTATACACTTCAGAATACGGGCTCCTAAATATTGTTCTGTACTTGAGCCACCATGCCATGACTCAACTAGTATTCGAAAAGTCACTTAAGAACTAGTCAAACACATTTTGCTGGGACCGCTCATGTCATTGTCATACATATCTTAGCATGACCTCAACAAACAGTCTCCTAAAGATGGCAAACAGACTGAAAGTGAGTAAAAGCTAGATGAAAATAACTATTTGTTGACGCAACCCAGATTTTAAAAAGGCAGAAAATTATTTAAAATTCGTCGAAACAGTAGTCAACATTACTGTCCTAGACTATAGCCAGGAAGAATAAGCATCTCGGGCTATTCAAGAAGTTCTAAAAACGGACAATTGCATGTTGAGTCCAAGTCTTACAACGACGAAACCATTTTGGATTAATGATTATTTTGGACAGGTAGCCAGAGAACCTCACCTAAGTAGTTTCCAGTCAGAAGAAATTGTTTGACGAGAAAATCAGCTCTAAGATGGTTATTACTGACTGTGCACACAATTTACAGACACCAAAATCAAGAGTGTCTATAAATAAAAAATCTGGCAACTATCCATTAAGGTTATTTTATGAACCGAATAGTATACATATACAAATAGATATCTAAGAGTATCCATATTGTTTAAGTATTGCCTGGTATGGAGCAATCGCTTCCTTAGCCCGTCCTCTGGCAACTTCACTTGGCTTCTTCAAAAGCTTTTTCCTTTTGTACCAAACAGCCGCCTTGGCCTTGCGGCGAGTTTCCATTTTTTCAATAACATTTTTGTACTTCCAACCTACGTCGTTAGATAATCGCGATAAAACGGAGAACTATGAAATCAAATAATTCTATCAGGCAGCTTACCTTTCGCCCTGGCTTCAATCGGATTACTCGCAAAGCTGAAGGGACGACCATGCGCTTTTTTTTGTCATATGGAGGAGGTATACCCTCGAAAACTTTGAGCCTATCGAGTGCCTGTTTGCCACGATGCAACTTGTGAGGAAGCATGCCACGGACAGTTCGCCAGAAAATTTTCGCTGGTGCTCGGAAATGATAAGGACCTCTCGATGGATTAGTATTCATCCTTTTTCTAAGGAAGTCAAGATATTTTACTGGACAGTAAACTTAATAATGGACGCCTACATTTATTTCGGTAAAACGACCCTGATATATTGAGGTTTTCGCACCGAACTACCACCACCTTCTGCCCATTGAGCAGAGTTTTTGCCACCACAGCAGCCAGACGACCAAGAAGATGGCCTTGGGCATCTATGATTATGGGCTAATAGGCAACATATTACAAAGAAATACACAATATACCTTTTTCTGGAAACTCATGCCTACACGAGTGTATTCGCAAACCCCGCTCTGAAACTAGCTGTGGATATAAACAAAATGGTCTATTAGATAAATAAAAAACAGTACACAGAGTATTTTGAACACAGACTTACTAGTGTTCACCTTTTGAACAAGCCTCTACTTTATTATCTATGTTTTTGTCAAGGAATGAAGTAAGAATCCTATTCCAGTATCGATATCTTGATAGCATCAATTTCAACCTAAACGTTGCTTAGGAGAATAAGCAAACAATTGTCCTTTGAGATATGCGTCTAGGTGCTAGAAGTGCTCTTCGTTTAAGAGTGTACAGTTTTGACTACACTGCTTCTGAAACTAATAAGGAAAGGGTCATTTAGGAGTTATATTAGAACTAAGCTGATGGTCCTAAACTAATTTCTCTAAAGTCCCATTGAATCTAGATATCCGTTAAACCCTCTTTTGAAAAAATTCAGTGGGTGTCGGGACAACCTCATTAGGTAAGAATTTCTATAATTTGCATATCGTGACCACAATAAAAATTAGCACGAATTTTTGTGCCAGCCCTTTCGTGTTCTATAGGGGGTGTGCTCTCGGATTTAGTTTAAAACAGGAACATACCAACGGCCAATTAGGGCAATGATTACGAGCTATATTGTACGTCAAGACTGTATGTTTCCTGACTTTCCTATACTTTACATAAGTAGGTGTAATTTGATTGATTTCGTCACATTTGTATCTTAAATGTCTTTTGCCCCGTTCCTGTTTCGTCATATCGTCCAGTTAATGAGATGTTGCAACATAACCGCATTAGTTCTAGCAAGTTTAAATGGGGAGGATTAATGCGGAATTAACTGCTGCACACAACTTCATATCACTAAATTTAGCTTCTTCAAACTGATCCGTACGTTGGATAACTTTTAAATTATGAGGAGGCTGAGACTAAAGTTGGATCACTGCATAGTCTAATTCTAAGGTCTATGGCGAACAATGAAGTTGTGTTACGAAATTCCAGAGTCATATACAGTGAGATAGCCCGATATTTTAGCTAACAATCTGAAATTGAAACACTGACTAATATATAACAATTCCAGAGTGGACGTGAAAAGAAAGATAGGGTATATGACGTTCAAAACTGTTACAGTCACTGTACACCCCTCAGAATTTCATCCTAATTTCATTTTATATTATGTGACGAGATTAAGTAGTTTATTTGCCTTTTACGGCTCACACAACTTTACCTATTTCCGTCACTTGCGAGAGATTGTTATATTTGGTGCAGGTATGCACTAATATGTAGCCTACAGACACAACCCCCCCCCGGGAACATTCTAGTTGACTTATTGGAATAGGCTTATCTTTCCCTACTATTGGTCTAGCTAGCCTACATTGTTTGATAAATGACTTAACCTGATTCCTACATCACGATAAGTCGAATGGTGTGGTTACTTAGCTTGTGTAATGCTCCGTGTATTTTACACCAACCGACGACTCCCTTGGTTTGATCTATCCAAAGAAAATCATCTTTTTCATGTTTCGAAGCTCGCCTAGGTCAAATAGTGTTGTTACCTGTGTACTGGCTTTTGGTCAAACTATTTCAGCAGCTTTAATCTACTTCAGAAAAGTAACGGCTCTGAAGTGGTATAATTAGCACTGTAGCATATGTACGGATATCCTGATGTGATTAGAACTATCTTTTGATGGGGATAGTAGAATTGTTATAATACTGGATTTTTCATAGTCAAATGTAAATATAACGGGGACGAAGAATTACAAGGGTGGAAACGGTAAGTAGTAATACTTACTAGACCTGACTGTTATGGGTCACATTTGTATGGTGAAAGATAGATGACAAACATCAATTCCAATAATAGGACAGTTTATTCTCAGGTCGTCTAGGAAAGTGCTTACTTCTGCATAACTGTTATAGAGGTCTGCAGCTATTTAATCATATGTATGGATTTCACTTTTATACACTCTTTGGCCTAAAAACTGAAACAAAGTACAAAACTATGAGCTATCAGTAACCCATGAAATATTTCCACTCCTTATAATATACTTAGTTTTTCCCGATTAACTTGTGGCAGTAAATAATCCTCAGAACAAATAGTTGCATAGTCTCTTGACATTGATGCTGACTATGCTTGTTTTAGCGAGCACGACTACTTATAGGCGCTCGGTCACGCATCATCACCAGGTCACGACACGATACACTATGGAAAGCATCGCTCTTTAGTTAGCCAGCCTAGACGTTGTTATCCCATCAACTCTCCACTTACAATCAAATATAATTTATCCTCCATCCTTCATTGCTTTCTCATTTATTCTCATTCGTAAGAGTGAGTTCAATCGTTAGAAGCTTCTCTTGTAATACGACAAACGTAACTTGGTTATACGCAGGGTGCACTTCATTGGTGAGCACGACGTGATCTGGATACCATCATAACTGTGAGTTCACTCCCGTTTATTGTTTTCAACAGAACATTTTTGTTGTAATTATTTTTTCGTATATATTTGCAGCATTCTTTTTGTCAATCGATCAATCAATCAATGCCTGTTACCCCAAGTGGAGCATTCTTTTTGTATTTGCATATATTGTTACTTTAACGAAGTCCGGTCAGACTCCAAAGCTTATTGAGATTAAAACTCCAAAACTTTTCAAACTTTCAGCTCATCCTCTTTTGGGAAGATAATGTAGAAACTTGGTTCTATTACGCAGAGGCCGAGTTTCGGGACCACGGTGTGACAGACCTACGCACTCAATTTGTGGCTGTCGCAGGGTCACTTACACGTGGATTTCAACAGGTACGTAACTTATTTTTCAGCCTCGACTGCGTTGATCCTTACGACTAGCTCAAAAAACCAATTCCCAAAAGCGGAGATTTGTCCGGCAGATAACATTTTGATGCGTTGTCTCACTCATTCGAGGTCTGTAGCGGTTTAACTACAGAAATTTTGTCGCGCACAAGAGAAGTGATCGGTCAGCGCGCTTTCGACGAAGGTCTCATTCATCTGGACATAGCCTTTAAAAGACTACGACAATATTGATTTATTACAAATATGCAAAATGCCGAATTGGAACAACTTCGTTGGACTTCCTTGGGCATACTAATGATGCCAATGGTATATGACCTCAAAAACACAAAGTGGCGGCTATTCTGGAGCACCCAGAACCAGCCACCATTAAGCAGTTACGAGCTTTCAATGGATTGGTATGTTTTTACAGACGATTTATACCCAACTGTGTATCTATCATGAAACCACTAACGGATCAGCTTCGCTGGAATAAAAAGGTGATCACAATGGATGCAGAGTCAAAGAAAACTTATACTGCAACTAAAGAAGCAATAGCCAATACTACTGGCATATCACAATACTGAAGCTTCCGTCAGCATCGCGGTTGACGCAACTGACTCAACGATTGGCGTAGTTCTGCAACAATGGATAGACCAAGCTTGTCAACCTCTGGCATTATTCTCAATTCGGTTACAAAATACCTAATCGCGGTACAGCACCTTTGGAAGCAAATTGTTAGCCATGTACTGTGCTGTACGACATTTCCAACATTCCACCGAAGGCCGGGAATTTACAATATTCACCGACCATAAGCTACTGATGTTGTCTATAAAGTCATCTTCAGATAAGTACTCTCCACGAGAGTCGCGTCATCTAGACATTTCCCAGTTCTCTACTGATATACGACATATGTCTGGAGTTAGCAATGTAGTTGTCGATGCCTTATCGCGAGTGCATTCCTTGAGTCGCATTTAAGGAATCGACTTTGTCGAACTAGCTCGACTTCAAAATGAGGACAACGATTTCCATTACAATTTATCCACAACAACGCACAAACTTGAAACAAGAACGATTGAAAATTGTGAAAACACTTTACTTTGTGATTCCTCTACATGTACAGTCCGTCCAATCGTCCCCAGGTGTTAACGACGAATCATCTTCGACACACTGCACTACCTCTCACCCTGGAGTCCGTGCTACAACTAAGCTGATTATCTAGAGATTCTGCTAGCCGATGACGAGCAAGGACATCAAAGAATGGTCACGCTTCTGTATGGCCTGTCCCAATAACAGGGTAATTAATCGTAATAAATGCACTCTTGGCACTTCTCCAGTCCTCGACACTCGATTCAACCATGCCCATTTTTACTACCCTGTCGCAAATAACTTTTTAAGAAATTCTAGAGCACCAAATACACATCAGTATGCGCTAAGCCTTAGTAACCTTTCACCATACACCTATTTAGATCGTGTAAGTGCTTCTACTCTTCCTCCTCACTATTATGATTATAATTATACTCCTGGTGGGCTACCTGGGCACCCTCCACTTTTATGCACATCGTCAACGAGCTGCCATGTTGCCTAACTCAAACTGCCATTAACATCTTAATATCTCTGACTACAATAATAATTCTTTTGGGATCAGGCAGTCACTAGTCTCCTTAGCAGTACAGCTTACCCAGACATTAGCTCAAACAGTCAGACTGCCTTTTCAAACCAATATTTATTTAAACGAAACAAGAACGACTTATACAAAGATATTATTCGATTCTTCACAATTCACTCTTCATTTTTAAACTTCTAGTAACTAACGCCCGCCCACTTCCTAATAAAATATAAACCCTAAGAACTATAGCCTTATTAGCTAAACCTTCTAAAATATTTATCACAGAAACATGGTGTTCTTCCTCAGTTACTGACTCAGAATTAGCCACTCAGGACTATATGTTATATCGCGGTAATAGAGAATATAAACGGGGTGGTGGTTGTCTAATATACGTAGGTGTTTGTTTGTCGTCTAATAAAGTTGATGACGAAATACTCGGCAAGAGACCAGGGTCGATGTGGATATCAGTCAATACCCCGGACCATAGTTTACTCTTTGGATGTATATACAGAACTCCTGACACCTTGACCACTGTAGATAACAACATTATTAATGCATGTGTACATACCTCTGCCCTAACTTATAATGCGAAAGTCATTGCAGGAGACTTTAACCTTCCTAGGATAGATTGGAATGTTTGCAGAGGACTTTCATACGATAAAGGAAACCTTCTTACTACATTAGACTTGCACTGTTGGATACAGTGTGTACAAACTCCCACTAGACATCATAACATTCTTGACCTAGTTTCCTGTTATGATATCACTCCTCTGTCACTTCAAGTTAGCAAAGGGCTCGAAAGCAGTGCTCTTCCTTTTGATTTTAGTCACTCCAATATTTATAAATTACAAAAAACTAGACAATATCGAGATTATAAAAATGTGGACTAAAATCTTCTGCACACCCCTCTAAGTTGCTCTGACTCGGACAATCTTTTTATGCAACAATCTTACAGATGCACTAGATATTATTTATCAAATTAATAACTCATGTTTAGATACGATTGCACCTATTAAACTAAGCAATATAATTAAGTGAAATGATTTGTATATACCACTTCATTACCGTAAGAAGCTAAGACGTTTACAGAAGAGTTATCTTAAGTCAAATGACTTCTCAGCATTTATGGAAATTACCATGACCTTCAATCAAGTAAAAGAAGTCCACAGGTAAAAGGCGACTAACGAAGAATTATCAGCAATGCACAGTAGTTCCAAGGTACAAAACTTGGTACGGCTGTTCAATAAACATCTCAAACCTTCTCAGAATAGTGATACTCCCTGCATTTTACGAGATGGATTAATGATTACCGACCATAATATCATAACCAAGCTGTCAACCTCTGGCATTATTCTCAATTCGGTTACAAAATACCTAATCGCGGTACAGCACCTTTGGAAGCAAATTGTTAGCCATGTACTGTGCTGTACGACATTTCCAACATTCCACCGAAGGCCGGGAATTTACAATATTCACCGACCATAAGCTACTGATGTTGTCTATAAAGTCATCTTCAGATAAGTACTCTCCACGAGAGTCGCGTCATCTAGACATTTCCCAGTTCTCTACTGATATACGACATATGTCTGGAGTTAGCAATGTAGTTGTCGATGCCTTATCGCGAGTGCATTCCTTGAGTCGCATTTAAGGAATCGACTTTGTCGAACTAGCTCGACTTCAAAATGAGGACAACGATTTCCATTACAATTTATCCACAACAACGCACAAACTTGAAACAAGAACGACTTATACAAAGATATTATTCGATTCTTCACAATTCACTCTTCATTTTTAAACTTCTAGTAACTAACGCCCGCCCACTTCCTAATAAAATATAAACCCTAAGAACTATAGCCTTATTAGCTAAACCTTCTAAAATATTTATCACAGAAACATGGTGTTCTTCCTCAGTTACTGACTCAGAATTAGCCACTCAGGACTATATGTTATATCGCGGTAATAGAGAATATAAACGGGGTGGTGGTTGTCTAATATACGTAGGTGTTTGTTTGTCGTCTAATAAAGTTGATGACGAAATACTCGGCAAGAGACCAGGGTCGATGTGGATATCAGTCAATACCCCGGACCATAGTTTACTCTTTGGATGTATATACAGAACTCCTGACACCTTGACCACTGTAGATAACAACATTATTAATGCATGTGTACATACCTCTGCCCTAACTTATAATGCGAAAGTCATTGCAGGAGACTTTAACCTTCCTAGGATAGATTGGAATGTTTGCAGAGGACTTTCATACGATAAAGGAAACCTTCTTACTACATTAGACTTGCACTGTTGGATACAGTGTGTACAAACTCCCACTAGACATCATAACATTCTTGACCTAGTTTCCTGTTATGATATCACTCCTCTGTCACTTCAAGTTAGCAAAGGGCTCGAAAGCAGTGCTCTTCCTTTTGATTTTAGTCACTCCAATATTTATAAATTACAAAAAACTAGACAATATCGAGATTATAAAAATGTGGACTAAAATCTTCTGCACACCCCTCTAAGTTGCTCTGACTCGGACAATCTTTTTATGCAACAATCTTACAGATGCACTAGATATTATTTATCAAATTAATAACTCATGTTTAGATACGATTGCACCTATTAAACTAAGCAATATAATTAAGTGAAATGATTTGTATATACCACTTCATTACCGTAAGAAGCTAAGACGTTTACAGAAGAGTTATCTTAAGTCAAATGACTTCTCAGCATTTATGGAAATTACCATGACCTTCAATCAAGTAAAAGAAGTCCACAGGTAAAAGGCGACTAACGAAGAATTATCAGCAATGCACAGTAGTTCCAAGGTACAAAACTTGGTACGGCTGTTCAATAAACATCTCAAACCTTCTCAGAATAGTGATACTCCCTGCATTTTACGAGATGGATTAATGATTACCGACCATAATATCATAACCAAGCTGTTCAGCGATTTCTTCGCCAACAGAGGTATACCCCAGGATGACAGTGAAGTAGACATTATCAACTCAGCTACAAACCATATGGAATCCGTTACCTTCACTTATGACAATATTTGTAAAACCATAAACTCACTTAGGACGTCAAGTAGCTGTGGAGTAGTTGGCATGGCATCTATTTACTTCGAATTCGGTGGACCTAATTTACCATTAATCCTATTGAAACTGTTTGACCTTTCATTAACAACAGGACCTTACCCTAATCGATGGAAAACCTCATACATATGCCCTCGATTTATATCAGGTGACAGGACAAACCTGCATAACTATAGGTTGGTAAATATCACACCGGTTATCTCTAGAATAATGGAAAAAATAGTATCTGATTAAATGCCTGATTATTTACTCTCCGAAAAACTCATTTTTAATTCTCAATATGGTTTCCTCAAAACTAGGTCCTGTATCACTTGTCACTTTGAATTCTTTAATTTAATCTTTACTAAACGAAGCCTTGGGCACTTGGTATTAGTACTGTACTTAGATATATCCAATGCTATTGATATGGTTAACCACGAGCTTCTTGTAGGCAAACTCTCCTCTTTCGGGATTAGGAATCCATTACTTGCATAGTTAAACTCTTTCCTCAGTAATAGACATCAAATAGTGAAAATTAATTCCACTCTTTTGAAGGGCGAACCGGTTACAAGTGGCGTTATACAAGGAAGTGTCTTAGGTCCACTGCTCTTTATAGCTTTACATAAACGATATTTGTAAATGCTTCAGCATAGTTAGACGATTTCTATATGCAGATGATCTCAAAATAGTGTACTCATTCCTCCCTCACGAATTTGCACACACATTCAGTGGCGTCACTGCCGAGCTCAACAAGGTCGCAGCATGGTGCTCAAAATGGAATTTAGATCTTAATGCTTCTAAGTGTGGTTGGATATGTTTTGGGGATAAGCGCTACGATTTTGATCTCTTCATAAACGGTAGTATTTTGTCTAGGCTTTAGTCAGTAGTTGACTTAGGACTAAGCCACTCTTATTACCTGTCTTTTACAGAACAGGTCAATATGCAGACATCTAAGTCACATCGACTACTAGGTTGTATACTACCTAATCTTCCTTTATAAAATATTTAACAAATTAGCCTTCTCATCGCCCAATACAGTTCAGCTCGAGGAACCTTCTTGCTATAAATTACGCGATTCAGCCTCGAAAATAAAAATACAAATATCGCATTCTAAATCTGCTCTTTATATGAATTATTTTACAAATAAATTCTCAAGAATCTGGAACCAATTGCCTTAAGCCATTCGGGAAACAGATTCACTTCCTATGTTTGTACGGCATGTTAGTAATTTCATCTTTTCTGAAATCTCGTTAAAAATGTTCACACCAACTATTGTTTCTTACTCCACTAGCGAAATAATAGGGACTCTGTATGTGTGAGCACCACTCACCTGTCTTGGTCATATGATAGTGTTCTTCCACTTTAATCAGCCTATAAGCACAAGTGGTATGTCGGAAGTATGATTACTATTCCTTCCAATTAGCTTTGTTAACTCCGAAATTACCAGTGCTGTTGTTTTGTGTTCTATCTCCTTTTGTCTTTTCCCTAGTTGTAGAAAATTATGTGCAAGACAAGTATGGAACTTACTGGCACAAAATTATTTCCTTCTCTTCAACACCCAAGTTCCAAGTAACCTTGGTCCTATCTCGCGTCTGAATATGCTCAGTGATCCATTCTGTTAACAATCAGCCGTTTTTTGGAATTGCAACGCGTTGGTCAAGGAGCGCGTGGTAATTTGTCATGTATGCAACATGCTGCAATACATATATTTAGTGTCATAGTACTGTGAACTTTGTTGCAGTTGGTTTAGTTCTCAGTTTAGACCTTTATATGTTCTAAAAGTCCTGACAGTAACACTTCGTCGAATTATTTGTATGTATGTAAACTCATATCATTTTGATCATGCCTGTAAACTAGCATGCTCTCATGTACACAATGATACTTGAAAATAAAAACTATTTATTTATTTATCTTTATATGATAAGACGTTTACCAGGATCAAACGGGTTCTCTTATCTTCTAATATGCGTGGATTGATTCATACACTGGTCAGAAGCAGTTTTACTGAAAGACACTACTAGTGAAACGATTGCTCGCGCTTTCGTCGAACTATGGATAGCAAACTTTGGTTGTCAATCTAAAATAACGACAGACCGTGGAATTCAGTTTGAATATGAATCGTTCCACCCTCTGAACAAACTCCTTCGAACTACGCGTTTCAGAATGACTGTCTATCAACCATAATTTAACACTTTAGTGGAAAGGTCTGCCGACAGCTGAAAGCATCATTTTAAGCTATAAACATCTCTCAGTGGACTGACGATTTACCACTGGTTTTGGTGGGAATTCGAAGCACTGTAAAAGATGTCGGGTGCACTGTTTCTGAATAAATGTACAGAAAGACTCTTTGATTACCATTTGAGTTTCTGGAAACCGCTTCCACCTCGACAAACGTGGATGTCAATTCTTTCGTGAAATAGATTACAAATGCTTTGCGTCCATTTAAACCATTTCAAACTTAATGACAGTTGATGGATGTCCTTACACAACCCGCTCGAAAATATTGTACACATGATTTCGTACGTTGCGATGCTATACGCCGACTGCTTTACTCAACTTACGAAGGGCCAGACAAGGTCACTAGGTGTAAACCATAGTACTACATTATCAAAAAAGGTGGCTACAAGGAGAACGTCAACAATGACAACCTCAAAGCAGGTCACCTACAAGCCCAAAATTTTAGAGTTGAATCCGTTACAATACCTCCGAAACTTGACATCTAGAAATCCACCACGCCCAGATCAACAGCCAATAAGCAGGAAGAAACTTCAAAGAGCTCCATAACGTCAAAAGCAACACGCTCTGGCAGACCTGTGTGATTCCCGCATCAGTAGATCGAGTGTTGCACCTATTAGTTTTCTCTTAATTTCCCACTCTCGACATACTGTAGAGGCATTTTTTATTAAAAAGAATTAAGTAAAAATCGTGTTTTTACTTCACTGCATGCATTTTACACATTATAGTGTGTTTAAAAAATATGAAAAACCGTTTTGTTCAAATGAGTGTTGTCAGTACTTCGCACGTTTTTGTAGCTATACCGAGCAGTTCAATTCATTTTCCTTCATAAAACTGCACATATTTAAAAAGTTTCTTACTCGGTTTTCAAGACTGCCTGGAAACGGAAAATGCGCTGGAGAAAAATGATATAATTTGTGCAAAGTTTTTATGCAACGACACCATAGCGTAAGCACAGATGTCCATAAGCAACCCACCATCGCTGGCTATCAACCGAACGTTCACTGATGTCTAGCGCATTTGGTTTTATCTTTTGTCTGGTACGTTTGAGGGTCCTCACGAATTCATTAGAGGGGGCAAGTGAGCTGTGACGGAATATAGTCCTCTGAATAAATAGTTGCGTGGGTTATTGTCACTGATGCGTGCCATGTTTATTTTAGAGTACACGACTGGTTGAAGGCACTCAGTAAAGCACCACTACTAAATTACGATAGAAGCGACTTAAAAACTGAATCGTCCTCTCGTTAGCCAGCCTAGACATTGCTGTCTCACAAGCACCTAAATGACGATCAAATGTAAATTTTCCTCCACCCATCACTGCCTTCTGATTTATTGTTATTCTTACGTCTGGGTTCAACAGTTCAAAGTTGCTCCAGTTATACGACAAACAGAAATTGGTCATATATTTGGTGGACTTCAGGAGTCCTAACTTTACTTGAAGCCACACAAAAACGCTTCAGGCCTATGACACATGTTAGTGGCTACAAAAGTTTAGGAGGAAGAACGAACTCCAAAACTGGAATAAAAAATATGATAGCTGCTTCACAGTATAACTCTAAAAGATAATAGAAACTACTTGGGCGTTTAAATATAAAGAATTTGAGTAATTATTGCGTGAAAGCTTAGTAACCAATTTTATCGTCAGATCTGGGACATTGTCCAAAACCGTATAATAAGGTAGTTCACCTATCGTCTGCTAGCTGGATCTCCCGACGTCAGTATGGTTTTTTAGACAATCCATGATGTGGCAAGTCATCGCCACTAACCGAACACTAAAGTTAAAGAAATTTCAAACAGCAAAAAACTTGTGAATCAGAATTGGGGAAATTTCCTGTTTCAGAACTGTTTTATGATTATCTAATCACAGCTATGTTTGGTCAAAAGTGTATGAACCGCGAGAAGTATGATTTGTAGATAAAGTATACAGCATTACGCGACAACAAGTAAGCTTACGAAAAGCTGCATGATAAGTAGAAACAGTATCAGAATTATTTAAATCCAAATTAAACATTATATGCTATGAAAGCTAAAGCATGTGGCTATTGGCATGCTGAAGGTGTATGGTAATAAGCTTAATGGTTTCTACTATCACTGGGACAAGCCTATTTGCTTGAAAGCGGAGCGTATATGTGAACAAACATCCTAGCGTACCTCGAAAACAGAAGTCCGAAAGTGTTGTGTAACTGAACAGTGTAACATTCAGTACATATATATATAGCCTACATTAAGTCGATACAAATCAATGATTATGGGAGCCAATAGACAAATAAATCAGGAAACATGAGGGTTGGAATGATTTGTGTGATGTTATACAAGTCAAGAGAACAGAAATTAGTATCAGATCGTGAATGCCAAAGACTACTCGTAACGCTTTGTAGCTTATGGTTATTCGCCTCTTTCAAGGGTCTCGTGGATTAAGGAAACAAACATCATACATATTTTATCCACTCTTTCCAGTTTATTTTATACTTTCCAGCTAAAATAAAAGTGAGTATTCTTTAAAAATTTTGATTATTAGCGTGTTTCAGTTTCGCCGTAAGTACGAAAACAATGCCACTTACAGTGATGCTACTGTTTATTAAGTCGCGTCAGGTATTCCCAAGGAGAAAATGTACAAACAGCTAAGTTTCGTGGAGGATATTTTTCAGAATAATTCTAATTACTGAAAGTATAATTGATCATGAACAGAATGTAAATAAAATCACAGCGTCCATATAGACCGTCTAGAAGATAGTGTGCCTTCCACCTCACAGTGGGTTATGTTCTGGTCGTCATAAGTAATCTGGCCACCCCAACTGGGAGTACCAATTAAAACTAGTATGGTCATCTTTATCACCATTTGTTTAAATAAATAGTTGTTTTCGAAATTTATTTGCGACTACAGAATGCGCAACATGTGGTTTAGTTACTGTAGTGTTGGTACCTACTTACTGAGCAACAACCTTACTAATCTTTATATTATATTACTGAACTTACACATTTGCAACGTTTAGTGGAACAGGCCTATTGCTACGGCCTGTTAACAGACAACAGAAAGTAAATACTTCGTTAATTTTGGCCAATGAGTTTAAAACTCTTAGAAGGGTAAAACATTTGAGTTAACTAGTTTATACAAGCTCGCTGCGATGACATTGGTGATTGAACCGAGAAATGTATCGCAAACTTATGAAGTTGCGCGTTCCATATTAAGTCGTTTGCATCAAATCGAATATATCATGAACCTTCAGGATAAGTAACTTTCTTAAATAAAAAAATTACACCATAGCTCATAAGGAGTGGAGGCGGTAGTTGGCAGTAGGCATAATGTAAGTTAATTGACAAAAACACCACAATTGGTTTTCTTCATAAGTCTAGGAGCTAACAAACATTTGTTAGTTGTTGCTTAACTTGTGAGTTTTATGCCGATGTTTACAACCATGATAACAGATAATACTAGGTATTATAATTTAGGTCACAAACCACTTAATCGAACTGTTTTTAATGTTTGATTATTACTAGTTAAATCTGCATTATCGTGCCTGAATAATCAAATTTGGGGAAAATGTTCTAAATACTAATAAAACAGTTAAGCAAAAATTAAGATAGATGAAACATTGCAGGGTGTTTTATTCAATCTTTGGAAAAAATTGTAGTTTCTTTAGTAAGTTCTGGTACTGTTGAGTGTGGGAGTGTCCTTTGTCCATCTCAAAATGTCCTTATATGGTCAAGCGACTAGAACCCTCCACTGTGGAATTCTTACTTATTGCCTGCACGCAGTGTATGCATAGGAGTCGGAAGACGATGATAAACGTTTGGGAAATTAGACTGATTTGGTGGATATAGGTGGTGTGTCTAGAATATCTAAAAACCTTGGTCACAAACTAATCGTGCACTTCAGCTCCATTCTCTCGATATGATTAATGTTGTATAAACAATTTTTAGTCATATCCGATCATAGCCTCATCTCCAGACGATGTTGTACTGCCTTGTGGCCTACAACTTTATATCAAAGGCTCAGAGATTAGCTCTCCAAATGAATCTACCCTCGGTATGGTCATCCGACCAGTGTCTAAATCCACACACAATTATAGGGGTTTAGATGTATGAATCACACTATCTTATGTTGCTTGGAGCATATATTTCTCTACGTTTAAATATGTAAATTCCCAATGATTCCCTCGCTCGATGTTAAGTGATACCACTTGACTCGCATTAATTATTTAATTTGTAGTGAGAGACGATTAGGCAGTCTTTGGAGACATATTCTTTCAGTCCATACATCTGGTTGTTAAATATTATCAAGCTCAACTAAGGGAAACATCTATCTCAATCATTAACCAGTTGTTTTGGAGGTGGTCCAGTTCAGCTCCTAAACTCGCAGATGGTAATCGACAATCACTTGTCGTTAGTGTTCTTGCCAGTGCCTAAAGCCACTGATCGATTCCCTTTGCTAATAATTTAATACAGACGAAACCATAAAATTATAGTAGATGACTAGGAGCTGCAACGTGGCAACAGTCGGTCTTATAGATCATTTTCATGGTACACATTTATTGGCTAGGATCCACAGGGTAATCGTACTAGATGACTAAACATCAGGTGACAGATTAAAATAGGTCAAGATGGTGCAGTTGCGTTGGTTTTTATCCTTTGGATCCCGAATTTTAGTACTACTTTGTATTCCTTTGATCTTATTATCTCCTTGAAGTATGTTCTCTATTGTTATTGCTTGTTTTAAGTATGATTGATACAAATAATATTTCGAATTCTCAGGTATTTGTATGTTTTTGGTAGGTATCAATATGGGTAACTCATGTGTGGTAAATCCCACTTTTGTTATATGTAATTGAATGTCTGAGGTATCCTAATATTTTGTGAACTATGTCGAATTCGACTAACTGGTTTTCAGGTCTAACATCTTATCGAATTCATGTGTCTTCCGTCTCCAGTACGTGGACGATGTTGTATTTCTGTGCTATAATACACCATCAAAGTTGTAATTAGTGTTTGCATATACGGCATGTACTTTGGACTGCATTCATGGGAAAATTCATGTAGCAGGGGCGTTGTGCGAATGCTTGTGATAGCGTGGTAGATTATATCAGTTAACTTTTAGTGATAGCCGGAGTAGTATACACCAATTGAAGCTATCTCTTTCACCGTCCTGACGTTAATCTGGCCCTGATGGCACATATTTAAAACGCATTTACGTTACACGCTTGTAGAACTTTTTTCTGCGTAGGATTACTCACGTTTGGTGTCATCACCACTTAACGTCGATGTTTGTTAATGTATTTCGGCGCAGTAGCGACAGTTTAGGTGGCACTATCTTGAAACATCGAGTTCGATTATTTGGGTATTATTTGCAAGTGGTATCTTTACAGCTTGCATGCTACTAAGTAGGTAATATAGATGCAGTTAGTTTATGACCCGAGGCCTTGCTATGAAAGCTGAATTAGATTCACGCTTATCGGTCTTTCACGACTCATCATCTAGGTTATTGGATATGATTCAGTTTAGTGGTTTGAAATATTGTCTGATGTGTCTCGAAACAGAAGCCAGTTATTCCTCTGCCGTATAAAGCTAAGATGGTCTCGCTGCTTTGTTAACTTAACTATCGTTAATAAGATTCTGAGCACTTTCTATGTTTATGAGTTATAGTGTTCGTCCGTCTTCACCTTACTATTCATTTCATTTGAGTAGTACAAATATGACACTAACTTTGAAGTTACGGCGATATTTATGACCACAAACAGCGTAAAAATTGGTACGTATATGTATGCATCATGGAACGTGGCACTTGTGTATCGGTCGGAATTGCCACACCTCAGCAACACAGTAAGGTTAACACAGCACGTATCTCTATGCGTTTTACTGGTCGCAGAAAGGTTACATCGGGCAAACCCTTTAGAAATCACTTTGAGACTGAGAACGCTAAGATCGCATTTAGGAATGGTTTGGCTAAGCATTTATTCGCCCATGACCAACAGGTTCATCCCGAAGTAGCTTGGAATGATTTTAAAGCAGGTGTATACACTGCAGCGCTATCAGCATCTAACCCCAATCCAATGGTTATGAAAGACCACTGGATCTCTAAAACTTCTAGGGAACTGATGGAGGCTCGAAAACTCGTTCCAGCAGGCTCGGAGTACGATGAAGAACGATGACAACTGAAACGTAGACTGACAAAAAGTCTGCGTAAGGATCGTGAACAGTGGTGGGCAACAAAAGCAAAAGCGATAGAAGCATCGGCAGCGGCAGGCAATAGTAGACAGCTGTTCCGACTTATTAAGGACACCGGTATCAAAAAATCGGCAGTTAGTGAAATCATCTATGAAAAAGATGGATCGATAATCTACTCTCAATCTAGAAGATTAGAACGATGGGCAGAGCACTTTCAGGAACAGTTTAACTGGCCCCCAGCCACGCTTAGCTTACCCACAATCTCCAAGCTACCCGAATGGAAAACTGACACAGGTCCCCCAACTCTCAGTGAAGTTGAAAACGTCATAAGTAAATTGAAACGTGGGAAAGCAGCAGGGCCTGATATGTTGTCTACCGATATCTTCAAGGATGGTGGTATAGTTTTAACGTGCAGGTTGACTGATATATTAGCCAAAGTCTGGGAACTAAACTCCATCCCTTCTGACTGGTCTCGATCGCTGATCGTTCCAATCTACAAAAAGGGACAGAAATCCTCTTGTGATAACCACAGAGGAATCAGTTTGACTAATATAGTATCTAAGATATTAGCCACTATAATCATCCGACGTTTAACTAACACTAGGGAACAACAGACTCGGGAAAACCAGGCTGGTTTCAGACCTGGCCGGGGTTGCATTGATCACATATTCACCCTGTGCCAGGTCCTCGAACACAGACATATGTACCAACGCCCAACTATAGTTGTATTTCTTGACTTAAAAGCAGCGTTCGACTCTGTTGACCGTGAAGTCTTGTGGCAATGTTTGTCATTAAAAGGCGTACCTCAAAAGTACATTAACCTTATAAAGGCTCTCTACTCGGTCACCACTGGTCGAGTCAGAGCATATGGCGAATTGTCACGAGAAACTTCATCCTCAAGTGGAGTCCGTCAGGGTTGCCTCTTATCCCCATTTTTATTTAATTTCATCATAGAGGTACTGTTAGAAATCTCTCTCACTTCTTTTAAGTCCTCTGGGATTAGTCTCCTTCCAGGAGGCTCTCTCGTCGACTTAGAATATGCAGATGATATAGTCATATTTGGTGAAGATGCACACAGCATTCAAGGTCTCTTGAAAACGTTGAGTAACAATGCAAGCATATTTGGGATGCGCTTCTCCCCTCCCAAATGCAAAATGTTACTCCAGGACTGGCGTTGATCGCTTCACTTATCTCGGAAGTCTCATCACCCCTGGTGGATCGGTGTCTGACGAAATCTCAGCGCGGATCCAGAACGCCCGATTGGCATTTGCCAATCTACGGCACTTGTGGCGCAGACGAGATATCCGTGTCTCAACGAAAGGCCGGGTGTACTGCGCAGCAATCCGCGCCATCTTAACATATGGCTGCGAGACGTGGGCCATGAAAACTCAAGATATGCGTCGTCTCCAGATATTTGACCATAGGAATCTTCGTAACATCGCTCGTATACCATGGAATATCCGGACTAGTAATAGTGAGGTTAGACAAAAGGTTCTTGGGAAACACGGTAAATCAGTTGAAGAGGTCATTAACCTTCATCGACTGAGATGGCTAGGACATGTATTGCGCATGCCCGACCACCGTCTACCCTGTCGCGCGATGTTGGCTAGGGCCGAAATAGGATGGAAGAAGGTTAGCGGCGGCCAAACCAAAACATGGCATCAGTCCATGAAGTCCTTGACTACTGGTCTAAGCCATGTAGGTAGATGTAGACTACCTGGTTGGGGTCCGCGTGATGATCGCAACAAATGGCTGGAGACACTAGGTGATATGGCTCAGAACCGGTCACAGTGGCGCAAGTGTATTCACTCTTTAACCTCATCTAGATCTTAAATTCTATTGTTATTTTCTGAACATCTTTACTTACTCTTCTCTCTTGTATTCTGTCTATACGTTACCTCAATATTGTCGTAGTGCTAGTGTGGTATGGCAACTTGAACCTACAGGCGTTTGTGCCCGGTTCTACGTTGCTGATGATGATGATGATGATGCGACCAGCAAAACGCATGGAGATACGTGCTCTCACTAGGCCGTGGTCAGAGTCTAGGCCCGTGCCCCAGAAAGAGTGGCAGTCCTCTATACAACCTCTCCAACGGTAGCTGATGCCGATGTGATCAATTTGTGTCCATCGTTGTGTAGATGTTGGAGGTCGCCAGGTTAAACATTGTCTCGCCTTATGCTTAAAGTTTGTGCTAGCTAAGAATAAACGGTAGTCTGAACATAACTGCAACAGACGATCTCCGTTGTCTGTTCTCTGGGCTGGGATGCTGAGTGACTCACCTAAGTGCTTTTCAGTCTGATTCAGTCTACCTACTTGGGCATTAAAATCTCCTGCAATAATTACTATGTCTGAGTGCTTAGCTTTCTGAAGGAGGCTAGAGAACTTCATATAGAAGTCGTCTTTCACTTCATTTGTGCTGCAATCAGTGGGGGCATAAGCAGAGACGACAAAAAGGCATCGGCGTGTGTCCCTATCTTTCGGAGTTCGTACTGTGCCATTTAGACGGACAGCACATAGACGACTGTCTACAGGAATCCACTCAAGAAGAGCCTGTTCTGCCCGTAAGCTTAGTGCTATGCCTACACCAGCAAGGCCACGTGAGCTAGCTGTAGGGTCTCCAGATAAACGAAGAGTGAAGTGTGCAGTTCCATTGCATTGACTAGGTGAGGTCAAACGGATGACCATGCTGGGATCCTGTATGCGTGTTTCGGAGACACAGCATACATCAATTGCAAGAGATTCTAATGTTTTAGCTAAGGCAGCTTGTTGACCGATTTGACACAGCATACGCACATTAAAAGCTCCAACATTAAGTTTAGAGCGTGGCTTCAGGAGACCTGGTATGATAATTTGGGAACTCGGGTAACCAGTAAAAGTGGCGCGCATAGAAACTGTAGGAGAAGAAGTGTCACAAGTAGAGACCAGTGATGGAGAACGTGTTTGATCATGAACGAGGTGAACTCGAGTGCTATTTGAGGTATGAGAGCGGTTATCACTTCCCGGTTGCCCACACCGTGGAAGGGTCATTCTTGAGGAACCTGAAAGAGAAAGAGGATTAGGGTAGGTCGTGATGACCTGAGAGTGTGACCGCAGTGCCCAGGGGACAGCTGTTTGAGGTCGGTCAAGTATATTAATTGTTGCTTCGGTTGTCAGAAGGGGGGGCATCGGCCTCATGGCTTCCGAAGGAGCTCGGCTTTCACCATGAAGCGTCATATTAGTCCTTCCAACTTCCAGGGCAGAGTTAGAATGGTTATAAAGATTTTTATTCGTAAGCTGTTTTTTAGCATGGTAGTTGTTTTACGGGGTGTGGTTACTAACCCCATGCCCAACCCTCCTCTTTTATCCGGGCTTGGGACCGGCAGAAACCCTGTGGGGGCTCCAGGCGGAGTTAGGAGTTAGTGCATCTACTTCACTATGAGCCGTTTCGATCACTGTCAAACATAATCTTCAACCATTTGCTACAACAATCGCGGGGACCTTAGGTAGTCAGTATACATTTACCAACACGGCCCAAACCAACAGTTAGTGACTTCATGGGCTGATGCCTTGTTCTAGTCTGGCTCCTCCCAGCTCTTCTATCCTACTCCAATGTAAGTCATCATTGTGTGTCGAGGTAGGAGGTGATTAGGTGTACGCAACTCATATCCCAGCTACCTCAATCTGTGAAAGTTTACAACCTCATCGACTGATTTACCAGCTATCCTCAGCACACTGCGTCTAGATTTATTATTACTTACTCAATGGCCCCAGCAAACACGAGCAACGTTTTGAAGGCAATAACCTATGAATATCATCAACTTATAATGATCAGGTTTCAGTTCCATGCAGGGAGACAAAATGGACGCCTTCGTTCTTTACTCGTCCTTTAATTGGTAGACATTTCGCCTACCATTATATTGGGCGATTCAAAATGAATGACTAACTTTTGGGACTGTCCTTCATAAGACTCATTTATTTTGAGTATACGTAAATCGATTATTTCCTATTATTGTCATTTTCACTTCACCCGAACTTCCCGCTAGACCTATGAACTGTTATCATATCATTTGTTATTCAGGAACTATCTGTTCCTCACGGTTCCTAGTCAGTATTATCCTTTCTCTGCATACATGTTATTCTTCTTATTAGTCCACTATATGGTCGAATTTTACATGTATATAAACGCGTGCTTGAAACGTAATACTGTTTATCTGGTTGGGTCATCAGTTTTATGTTCTTCTTCACTACGACCCGGTACTAGTTATCACTGGGTAGATGTACATGGACCGACTAGGCACTCATTGGCGTTTGTCACTGTATTGGCACACTCACGATCACCTCACATAGTTGGCTGCAAATTACTTTCATAGCACCTCCGTCATGACTGACGTAAGTTAGCCTAATGCAAACTAGTTTTTTCAAATCCATGCAGAGATTTCATTAGACACCAACCCATCAGAGCTGATCAAACTCCGAATATTAGTAAAGTGGTCAACGCTCTTAACTACTTCACTTTTCTTGATTTAGGTGTTGACACAAATCTGTCCTGAAGCAACAATTTGTATTTAGAGAGTGAGAAACACCATGATTATAATTGAATTATTGGTCAATGATATCAATAGACTGCATTTTATCAGAGTTCTCACCAAACAAGACTTCATCATCTGGGTGTTATAATCCAGTCAGTGGACCTCCTAGTAGAAAATCAATTCTCGTAAATTTAGACGATTTATTCCCGGTAGTAAATTTAAATCTTCCAGCTTACTCCCACACCAGATAGCATTGTTCGTTGAGGTAGTGAGTGCTTTGGCATATGTAACACATGTCCTAACCACCTCAGCTGATAAAGATTTAATACTTCATTAATAGACTTACTGCGCAGCAGTCCGCGCCGTTTTAACATATGGCTGCGAAACATCGGCCATGAAGACCCGAGATATGCGTCGACTCCAAGTATTTGACCATAGGAATCTTCGTAGCATCGCTCGTATATCATGGAACAGTCAAATAAGTAATATTGAGGTTAGACAAAAGGTTCTTGGGAAACACAGTAAATCAATCGAAGAGGTCACTAACCTTCATCAACTGAGATGGTTGGGGCATGTATTGCGCGTGCCCGATCACCGTCTACCTTGTCGCGCGATGTTGGCTAGGGTTGAAGTAGGATGAAAGAAGAGTGGGGGCGGCCAAACCAAAACATGGCATCAGTCCATGAAGTCCTTGACTGTTGGTCTAAGCCATGTTGGTAGATGTAGATTACCTGGTTGGGGTTTGCGTGATAGTCGCAATAAATGGCTGGAGACACTGGAAGACATGACTCAGAATCAGTCACAGTGGCGCAAGTGTATTCACTCTTTACCTTCATCTAGATCTTGAATTCTATTATTATTTTTTGCACACCTTTACTTTTCTCTTTTCTCTTGTATTCTGTTATTACGTTACCTCTGTAATCTCGTAGTGCTAGTGTGGTATGGCAACTTGAACCTGTGGGTTTATGTGCCCGGTTTTACGTTGCTGATGATGAATAGACTTACCGTATTTATCTAGTACTCTATTCCTAACCTACGTATTGCATACTCGGTGGTCCCAGCAAACACGAGCAATGCTTCGAAAACATGTATGATCGAGTACTAGGAGCCTTAGAATATCCTCTATCCTTAATGGCCATGTTTCACATCCATTAAGTAAAACGAACTGAACTGCTGTGCAGTAAACTCGTCCTTTGGTTAGTAAACGGAAGTCTCGTCTACGCCACAAGTGACGCAAACTGGCATAAGCCAATCGGGCCTTATGTATACAAGCCGAGATTTCATCAGACTCCAGACCGTCGGGACTGATGAGGCTCCCAAGGTAAGTGAAGCGGTTAACGCATTCAACTGCTTCGCTCCTTACCATTAACTTCAGCGCCGAATCAAGTCAATCCTGAAACAACATTTTGCATTTGGATGGAGTGAATCGCATCTCAAACATTTTTACATTCATGTATAGGGTAGTCAAAAAATTCTGCATTATACCAACATCACCTAAGAGAACTATATCATCTACGTATTCTAAGTCAGCAAGTTTATCTCCTGGAAGGAGGTCAACTTAGGAGAAATCAGTCAATCACAATGTTAACTCTAAAAGTATGTCAATGATGAAGTTAAATAAAAGTGGGGAGAGGAGACAACCTTGATGAACAACACTTGAGGTAGTCAGTTCCGACGATGATCTGCCATAAGCTCTGACTCGACATGTGGTGTTTGAGTAGAGAGCTTGTATAAGGTTAATGTACTTATCTGGTACGCCTTTTAATGACAAACATGGTCACATAACCTTACGATCGGTAGAGTCAGACGCCGCTTTATGGTCAAGGAATACGACTATTGTTGGGCGTCTGAAAGTGTGCCCATGTTTCAGAACCTGCCGAAGTGTGAATATTTGGTCTATACAACTACGTCCAAGTCTGAAACCCCCTGGTTTTCTCGAGTTTGTTCTTTACGAGCTTTAGTTAGACGCCGTTGTATTATTGAAACCATTATTTTAGACACTATATTCGTTTAACTTATTCCTCGGTGATTATCACGAGAGGACTTCTGTCCTTTCTTATAGATTGGGACAATTAGTGTTCGAAACCGGCTAGATGGGATTGCGTCCAGTTCCCAGATTCTAGACAGGATTCCGGTTAATCTAGCTTTTAAAACTGGACCACCATCCTTAAATATCTCAGGGGCTAACCCATCAGGTCCGACTGCTCTCACCCGCTTCAGATTTCCTATAGCCTTCTCAACCTCACTAAGACTTGTGGGGGGCCGCTATCGATTTGCGATTCAGATTGTTTGGGAATGGTGGGCAACTGGGATAAAGCCGAGGGCCAGTTGAGTTGTTCCCTAAAGTGTTCTGCCTATCGGTCCAATCTTCTGGATTGATAGTGAATAATGGTCTCATCTTTTCCTGAGACAGTTTCACTTACAGTCAGATTTCTAATACCCGTTTCCTTGATAAGTTTGAACAGTTGCCTACTGTTACCTATTGCCACTGCCTTTTCCATCTCTTTTTCTTTCGCCACCAACCACTGCTCACGATCATTTCGTAAGCTTTTAACCAGTTTGTGTTTAAGTTGCCTTCGCTCCTCATCGTGTTCAGAACCAGACGGGATGTGTTGCCGAACATCTATTAGTTCAGTAGATGCAGCTGAAATTCACTGATTTTTTTAAACTTTTTGGCTTAGTTTACTGGTAGATATTACTGCTGTTTCAACAGCTTTTGGAATATCATTCCAAGCTGACTCGGAATGGGTATAGCTTACGCAGTTGACCAATTGGTTTCCTCGTTGTTTCTGAATTGTTTTCTTGACTTCTCCATCATTAAGTTGAACTTTGAGGGGGATCTTTGCCCTGGATCTTTTACGTCCAGTGAGACGCAGACTAATACACGCTCGTACTAAAGCATGGTCTGAGTCTAAACAAGTACTCCAAATTGAGTGGCAGTCATCAATCGAGTCTCTCTAACGGTGGCTGATGGCAATGTGGTCTATTTGAGTTTAGCACTAAGTTGATTGTGGAGGTCGCCGTGTCAGCTGATGTCTTTCCTTAAGCTTAAAGTTGGTGCTTGTGAGAAATAGACGGTTTTCTGAATACAGTTGTAACAAACGATCGCGATTATCTGTTTGTTGAGCCTCGACACCATAGGATCCACCTTGGTGTCTTTCTGTTTTGCTTAGTCTACCTACTTGGGCATTAAAATCACCAGCCACTACCACTACATTAGTGCGCTTAGCATTTCGTGGGAGGTCGGGAAACTTTCTGTAAAATTCATCTTTTAGTTCATCTGAGTTTCAATCAGTGGGAGCGTAGGCAGAGACGAAGAAGTGACGACGGCGTGTATCCCTAACTTTCCGAGTTCTTGCCGTCCTGCTTAGACAGACGACACATATACGACTATCTATTAGAATCCAGTCAAAAGAGAGACTTCTCAGGTTTTAAATTTAGTGCTATACCTACACCAGCAAGGTGTCGAGTGGTAGCGGTGGGGTCTCCAGAAACACGAAGGGTGAACCGGGTCGGTTCTTTATTTTAACAAGGTGAGGTCAAGCAAATGATTGTACTTGGATCCTGTATACGCGTTTCGGAGACGCAACAGACAATGATAGAGCGAGAATCTAGAGTCATGTATAAGAAGGCTTGTTGTCCTATTTGACATAAGGTTCGAACGTTAAAAGCTCCGATATATAGCTTAGTGCGAGGTTTCAGGAGACCAGGAATAACGTTTTGTGAATTTGAACCACTAGCACTAGAGGCGTGAGTGGGGGGAAAGTTATGCTAGACGGGTTAATCGTGGGGGTAAGAGAGATATTAAGAGTTGATGGTGGGATATGACCTCGAACAAAATGATTTCATCTGCTGTTAGAGGTACAAGAGCGGTTTCCACTCCCTGTCTTCCCACACCATGGAAGGATATTGCTCCCTGAAGCACCTGAAAAGGATGCTGGGTAAGTGTTGGTTTTAGTGACCTGGGAGCGTAATCTTAGAACCCAAAGGAATATCTGCTTGAGGCTGATCACACACAGCCTCGTTGTGAGGAGTTTTTGAAGTGTTACCTTTACTTTTTAAAATGCCTTACAGCTGGAGACGGAAATCCGCGAAGTGAGGTGAAGTGTGACATTTCTAGGGTCGACTTTTTCTATCGCCTTCCTTTTGTTGAGAAAGCAGCATCGATGTAGATGTTGGTTATGCGAGGGAAACACCCTACTGCTGTCACACTCCAATGCAGTCAGCAGTACAACTTCCCCCTCAGATCTTAGGTTGCTGCTTTTAGTCTTATCACCCTCCAACAGACATGCATGGCATGGTAGAGGAACACACATTCCAGCCAATATAGCTCGACTGGGTCATCACGACAGGCAGGCCCGACCACCACGCCAAGGTAGCAGCTGCGGTCTGGGGAAAATCTCTGAAGTTGGTCCATTCACACTTGCCTCTCTTTCTCGCTTCGGATTAGCTATAGCTCCTCCGAATTCTGTATTAACTGGAGTCCGGAGGGTCTATGCCAATTTTCTATTTAAATTATTTAAAAATAATTAGTAGTTGTAGAATAGTTAGAGGCCCACTTCTGCTTTTCTAAACGCCAAGGCTGAGAGCAGATAAATATTCCATTTTTTACATGGATTATCTCACTAACATTTGACCTAATTCCGGTTTTAGTTATTAGCGTAAAGAGTTGCTTAGTTCTAGCTATCGCTACAGCCTTTTCCATGTCTTTCGCTTTCGTTACCTGTCACTACTCATGATCGTTCCGCAGACTTTGCCAGTACACATCTGATTTGTTTTTGTTCCTCAGTGTCCAGAGCCTGACAGAATAAGCTTACGAGAGTTTATCAACTCAATAGACATCGTTGAAATCACGTAGTTTCCATAACCTTTTACTTCAAGTCGCTGGTAGACTTTATTACCGTTTCAGCAGCTGTTTGGATTTCTTGCCAGACTTCATCCAGGTAAGTCTCGTGTTCATAATTGCTTATGGGTGCTTTGATTTATTCTTGGAACTAACTCGGCTTTGGCTGCATCAGTCGGTCACTATTATCCATCCACCTAGATGGTTTTCAGTCTGATTTAAGCTACCTACTTGGGAATCAAAATCCTTTTCTACAAGTACTAAATCTTAGTGTGTTGAGTTAAGCTGTCTCTGTTGCTCCGATAATATTATGTATTAATCCCGTTTAGTATTCTCCGGTTCGACGACAGCCACTTAATCCCAAATCAGAACAAGAGTCGAGCAGCTATCAAAATGTATTAATAAAATAACCGTAGAAGGCAAAGGGCAAAGCAAAGTAAATAGTTACATTAGAGTTTATACAGACATCAGTATAGAATATTCCAGAAACTTCCCGATTGTTCTTTGGCTTTAAGTAGCTAGGAATAGACCAATGACAATACAGCTTCGTGAACATGTTCTGTACATGCCTTAATCAGGATCGTTTTGTGATGTGTTTAATTTTATGAAAACGTCTTTTAAGCTTTTTGTAAGATTCACCGTCAACTTCGTTTGAACTGTAGTCAGTGGGAGCGTACGCAGACACAACGAAAAGACAACGACTCGTGTCCCTATCTTCCCTTTAAAAGTATATGGCATTTTTATGCTACTAGTATTTGATTATTAGTATCTTGGAAACATCACTCTCGTTTGCTTGGATCATCGTGTATGCAATCCTTAAGGTAGACTTATGATGCTAGGTCACTTCACTAAATCAGTTGGTGAGGTTGTAAACGTTCACCGACTGTTAGAAAAATGTAATACACATAACCAACTACCGCTTACATCTACGCATTATAATGAAGCGTATGAGCAGGATGATCGAAAACTAGTGGAGGTGAAACGGGCACTTAGTAGAAATTATCTGGTCGGGATCCATGCGATTGTTATAACTGTCGGCCGGAGATTTTGGTTAACTCAAACCCCGTCTCAGTAGCGCACATGAATTGAGCTTCTTGAACTTAAGGTTATTTTATAACTTTTTATAAATTAATTCTCCAGCCGTATTCTCTATTTCTAATACCTTTTTATGATTAGTGATATCGCTGCTACTTTGGTATTCATCTTGCTGTGGTAATGAGGTGTGGAAACTTGTACCGAAGCACACATATACCTGGTTATACGTTGTGTATTTGCTGTGTGTGTTTGCTGTCTAATGTAACATTAGGTAAACTTGAAAATGAAGATTGAGCACTAATGGTGCAACATAACACTTACGGAGTTGTGATACTGTGCTTTTTTATTGGCTTTAATTTCAAGTTTTTACTTCTATTTTCTCAGTGATATAAGGTGTATTTTAGTGTCAACACATCAAGAACCCATGAATTTCGGAAATGATCAACGAATTTCACCTAGGGTCTATCATCTCGCTCAAATAATTTATCACGAGTTTGAGGTCATGAGGAGGGTTTTCGGTGAATCTGCATACACGACATTAGTACCTATTGTTATTGGTATTCTAGAAGAAATGGACCTTTTGACTGTGGATAAGCAAAAGTTGGACCTTGATTTGAATCTTCTAACCGCTGAGAAAAATGATATTTCTGTGCAGTTGTGCCGTCAAAAAGAACTTTATACAGCTGCAAAAAGAGTATGTTTTAATAGAGCATATAGTCATTCAACTTACCTATTCAGCATATTCATTGTTTGGAAGATGAGCTGCTTAGTATGAAAAAAGAAGCAGATAAGAAGTTAGAAGAACTGGAAGAGAATTTGAGACATTATCAACTTCTTGCCAAGAATGCCAATGATCATAGTAAGTTACTTTCCTGTCGACTTTAGCTATTAAAGTGAAACAGTATCAAACATATATTTATGTACGTTTCATTTTTACTTTATTTAAATGTTATTTTCTAAGTTCAATACCTATTAACCCTATATTAGTTGATCACATTGTAATGACCAATTTGATGTTTGTTAAGTCTTTTGTATTGTTGATCGAATTCTACTCATCCAGTGCTATGTAACACTGATGAGTGCAAAATAACCTGAAGCCTAGGTTCAGGGTTTCGTACCGACTTCCCCTAAACAGCCTTCTGCTTATTAACCTTTTTTGCTAAATTGCACTCAAGGTATATTATTCAAAATACTTTATGATTTACGCGTAATCTTACAGGATAGCTCTTGTTATTCAACTCATGACTAGTTATTTCTGCAGAATACCTGAAAAACTTTTTTCAGGAGGTACTTTTTATGTGGTCAACTATCATTTATCAGTATTTCTAATATTTTTCCCACGGCTGTTGAATATTTAGTTTACTAGTTGTTCAAGGTAAATACATAGGAATAATATAAGTTGTTTATTTTCGTCGGTGATAATCAAATACACAGTGTGTGTAGTATGTTATGTACTGTTTGTGGTGTATGATATTATTACAAGTAGTTCAATCGAAGCTGTTTATTATTATAAGACTAAGTAACATTTTGTGTATTGATATTCCTTTTCTTCATACTCCTTACGCTACTGCATTTTACTTGACTATAAGTCATTAGTGTGGGACCTGGCACGTATATACATCAGTCCAAGTTACCACACCTCACATAATTAATTCTACTTCAAAAGAAGTTTAGATGTGGGAGATATGAGTGGGATAAGTGTGATCTAAAAATGAAAGGTTACGATTAACACCTAACTGAAGTTTTTAAGCAACATTCGAAATGAATGCAAGTATGTCACTACAACGGATTTTACATTTTACAAATAATTTCTACCAGTATTCATCCTCAATAACTATTGAAAATCTGTTTACCCAACATTTCTTCTACTGTGTGTTATGAAATAATGACAAAATCAATTGACGTAAATTCCCACTAATCGAAAATATCATGAGAATGGAAATGGATTCTGTTCGCAGTTTAATTTCGTTAAAATAAATATCATTTAGGTAATTTGTTTTTGAGTATAAATTTGTGAATATTGTGCTTAAAGAAAGTCGTGCATTTGTTTAGTAGATGTTTGGTCTGTTGTTCAACCTTTTTCAGTAAATGTTCATCTCAAAGAGAAAGTGTGAATTATATTCATTTATTGCGACTGATGAATAATTTTGTGAAGTAAATTACTATGAACTTTAGATTTAATTTTTTACTAATTGCTGTGAATATCAGTTTCACTTTCTTTGGTTAGTCAGTTGACTAGTATTTATCTACTTATTACTTTTTTCCAACAAGTTTTCAGATTAGAAGAAAGAGAACAAGATCTCCGATCAGAATTGTCTGCACAAAATGAAAGATATACTAAATTGCTTAAAATTTATGTGGATTATATAGAAACAAATAATTTATCTGTACCAAATAGCGATTTCGAATCAGGAGCAGTACGTTTTACTGATGGAAAAGATATCGAATCAAATGATCTCGCATTGAAGTCAATTATTGTACGTTTTCTTCAGTACATATGTTTTATGATTCATGTTGTAAATTATTAACTGTAACAAAGATATAACACTAAATAAAGAGATTCTGCTTACACATTTACCTGAATTATGTTTATCTGAGCTGTATTGATAGATACTGATTACCAGGTTAGAGACGTTGCGATGTATGTTTTAGGATTACTCACACTGCCTTGGGTTCATTGACATCGTATCCTCACTTAGGTATTCTTCCATATGTACTTTCTCATTTTTTCTATCTATATTATCATTATTTTGTCTTTGTGATTACTACTATTACTGTTTTATCTCGACTTCTTTCATATTTGTCCTGTTAATTTCTTCTCGTTCTATTGTAGTATGGCATGTTCCATGTTTCACTCTCGTACGGTTAAAGGGTGTTTTTAAACACCTAGTAGGAACGTGTGAGCGCTTAAGGTTTATAATGGTTCGTAGTACGAATGTGTCTAACAGATCTAGAATGGCCCATTTTTATATTTGATGCCAGCTACAGTCGATGCAACTACTACGAACTGTTATCTCTGATACGTGATATTCAGACTAGATACCACACTTTTGTTCTTTCTCCAACCCACAGCTACTTCAAAAGACGCTTGTAGGAAGATTGTATTGTGGTGAAATATGAGGAGACAATCCATTTATTTGGGCGCGTTCATTTTTGTATCAGTTAGTTTATTTTGTGATTATTAGTTAAATGAAATTACCATTTGAAATAACTTACGATATCAGCATGAATGATTATTTTACAAAATCAACTTCAACATTACATATAATTGATTAATGCATTTAAATGTCATAGCATATACTCTTGAGTATAACTAACATCCGATCAATTTAGTGTGATGCAAATTCACAAATCAAGCTTATATAAATCAGTACAAGTCCTTTCTCTTGACTTTCCGAATAATTGTGTTTTTTGCGATTTGGAACCCCCACCAATTTTCATTTGCTTCTATGAGTTGTTTTTGACTTTATTTTTAATAATAGATTGTATTTTGGGTCATAATTTTCTTGTCGTTACGACATAATTAATCTACTAATCTATTATGCATGATCACACGATTTCCGTAACATTAAATTTAGCTGATGTATAGCACATTTAATTGAATATTAACGTACCTTAACAATCCAGGATCTAGCATTAAAGTGTTTGGGTTCAGGTTCCTACAGCTGTTTGTATCAGCTCGGCGATGAAGTTCTAAAAACGATGTCAGACAAATGAGTGGAATTCGGTAGGTAGAAATTATACGTTATTTTGCTGATGTAGGTGACTGGTAAATTATTTTTTTCCGCTTGAGTCGATTAAAAGTTATACTACTTGGTCTTCATCCATAAATTATATTTAGCTCTAAATATTGACTCAGCTTCGTTTTTGGAAAGTTGTATAGTAATTTTATTGGTAAGAGTTTCTATTCCCCTTATTGTTTACATTTTGGACTCGATTTCGATCAGTTTTTATTAGCTTACATGCATCTTGAGTGAAATGTCATTATTTTGTAACAAAATCGAAATTTGTTCTGAGTATCGTTGATCATAGAAATCTTTAGTAGTAGTATTAAACAATTTACGCTTTAAAACTTAATGACTATATAAACTCAGTAGCTCAGTTGTGTTTGAAGCTTACGTTACTTGGTTTGAGTTTCAGTATGATTATCAATACGGTAATGCACTTATTTGAGTTTCAAATAAGATGAAATACATATCCTGAATTTATTTGCTAGTCACTTGTCACGTGTCTCATAATGTTGCAAAACTGAGCTGTTTAATCGAATACATATTTTTATTAAATTGTCTTTAGATTTGGACTTAAGTTATAAAAATGTACACATTTAGTTACAAAATTATCTTCTTTTATGCAGTTAAATAAGTAATTATTCTTTGTAATGAAACTTTCTGTGTACGAAATTATCGGGCATAAATATTGTCTGGAAAATTAGTTACAAGAAAGTTAAAGCATCATTTAGCATTCGAAGTAAATTCTTCGTCTTTTACACTGAAAAATTCTATCCATTTGTTTCTTTCTGTATAAGAATTTCATAAGTTTAATTTTTCATTATTCTCACAGAATTCGAATTTCACAAATGAAAATTCCTGTCAAATTCCTGTAGAATCGGGTCATATTCTAAACACAAATTCCAAAAGTAATGACATTTCAACCATTAGTATTGACTTAACACGTAAGTGAATGATAGATTGTCAACACCTGTAAATAGTCCTATCTAATTTTAATTTCCAGATTTTTATGAATTATAGTTCACAAATTGTATAATTTTTCTAACGATATACTATCTCACTAATTAGCCACATTGTTTTGTGTCACCGTATGATACTTTCATTTCTAGAACAAAAAATGTGTATCATTCTGTCCTTAGTTTTACCTATGATAATGAATGAAAGGCTAAGCAGAATTGTTGTTATGACTAGTTGATTGTTCTCCCTTGCTGTAATTTCCTTCCTATTGTTGTTGAACGTCCACATTTTTGTATATCTACAGGTTTATTTTCGCAAAGGAAATAACTATATTTTAACAGGTGACTTAGTGTAAATCACGTATTCAGCTAATCATATGTATGCATATACTTTGCTGTGCTATTCTCTGAGCTCAGTGATTTAATTGGGGATCTTTCGTGCTGTTTTGGACATTGTCATTAGCGTTTACTTCACAATAAACTACATACCCTTGTCTACAAGCTACCTTATTGGGACCTTTACAGTATCAAATTTTTCATTTTGAAGTTAATAGAGACTTGTAGGTAAGAAATTGTCTACAAAAAAGGTTTCGGATCAATTCTTATCCGATGTATTTATTGAAAAGTATTCTGTGACATAGTTTGAGCACACTTTCAAAGTCACTATGGATTTATCAACACATGTGCCAGGTTCTGTGTTGATTATACATACATACATACATACATATATATATATATCTTGGGGTCACTGTTTTGTTAGCCTTCATGTATAAAAAATCTGTAAAATACTTAGTATGTATCCTTGCAAATATTTCTGTGAAGTTGCCATTATTCTTAGCACTAATCGAAAATTCAAGTTCATTCCACTATATATATATATATATATATATATATATATATATATATATATATATATATATATATATATATATATATATATATATATATAGTTATGTGAGAGCTCATATAACCAGTTTAAATACTTAGTAATTCGAATTTATTGTAATTAGGTGTTATGAAGACTTGAATTTTAATTCGATAACACGAATGGACTTAAATTAGACAACCATTCATCCCTAAGAAGCACTGGACAGCTGTCTCGTCCTAGTATATGACCCTTTAGCGGTGCGTATCCACTACCCCATCAGAGATCCGACTCAGAATCCTTTTGCTACGCTGCAAACGCTTTAGCATTAGATCACTGAATCGGCTCCCAACGGTTAGTATTTCTAATTGAGTCAATTCATAATACGTGGATGCACATTGCTGACGAATTTCATACTAAGACGAAACAGCTGTCCAGTGCTTCTTGGTGAACACTAATTGTCTAGTCCAGGCCAATTCTTGAATCCGAATTCGAATTTAGGTGAAAAGTAAAATTTCCGGGTGGATCTATTCAACCGGGATTTTATTTACTTACTGCAGTTTATCAAAATAGTTAGTCAACTTTTTTCCCTTGTTGTTCCCTTTATTCCATTAGAATCTATACACCAGGCAAGTCCTTCGGAACCGCTTGCGGGCTCTTTGAAGTCAACTGATCGTGTTGCTTCTTTTGTTGACATCTATGATGATATGTAAGTGTTTTAGTTAGAAGTTTGTTTGTATATATGGTTTTTACAGATCCATTTACAACACGATTACATGCTGGTTTCGCTACTGAATGTGTATTATATTTATTTGAATAATCATCTTTTGTTTCATTATTTGTTGACTAATCATTATTATAAACTGGAATACTTGATAGTACTTATCTCGCAAATGACTATTTATGTACTCAGCTTTCGGTCACATCGTCTTTGCGTAGATTATTGATACTGTTCGGCTACTCGAACAGAATTAGATTGAATGGGCTTGGAAACTATGATCGACAGGTTGAAAGCCGAGTGCATTTTACATTTAGTAATCGCTTTTCTTAATTATTACCTGACGGCTTCATTTATAGGTGTTTCTAAAAGTTTGTCGATTTCAACTATTATTCTGTTTACTATTGTAATTTCTAAGCCAGTGTTAGTCTCTATTAGTCTGCTGACTTGTGTTTTTAATGAATATAAATATACTTTTAACTTAGTTTTATAGAAATTTTGATTAAATTTAATACGGCACATTATCATTTATTGTTAAATTTTTTGTATGGACTTCATTTTTCAAATTCTTTGTTTTTGTATCTCCAGTATGTAGACATTACTAAAATTATGTGGTTTGTCGGGTTATTGAAAACTAAGAGTTTAAACTACTAAACAAAGATACAGAGGTTTTAGGACATCACTAGTAATTATAAATTTTAATGGTGTTGATTATATTTGTCAGTTTTACTAGACGAAATGCCTGTACTGTATTATATTTTCTAGACTCGTGTTCAGTCATCGTAGTCTAGATTCTGTCGGTAGAAAATAGATCTACATCTATCACTACACAATAAACACAAGATGATAAGTTCAGATTGAGATTTCCTGACTTAAATAATTACGTATTTAGAGGTAATATTCATTTAAAATCACTCATACCACTTTGGTCCATTTTATTTCTTTGTTATAGCGTAGATTATGAAACAGCTCTTGAATCAAATCCTGCTGTAGGGATCGGAGATGATGTTGAAGAGATAGGTATATTATATTTTCGTAATTATTATTATTTTTCGTTATTTCATAATATCAGCGCAGTATGTTTAACCAGCGATAGCTGTTTACTCATATTTTTTATGCGATGTATAAATGTTGTCTTCTGTGAATTATACTGATATATGTAAATGCGTTTCTAGCTTAATTGCATGTTTAGTATGCAGTGATTAAATTTCGACAAGTGTACTTATTTATTTTTCATCTTTGGTTCCTGAAATTACTGCTAAAATCTTCAGATCAAACATCTACTTTATGTATTTTCGTAGCACCATACTGATTAACTGATTACAATTATATATCTTCAACAAATAGCTTCCTATTTTATATTGTCTACTTTATGCAGGAACATTCAAGCGCCACTTGAATGAGAGTAGACCCTAGTACTTTGGAGATTGAATTTCTGGATAAGACAACAGATACAAGTTTAGTGAAGAAATATTCTTTAGTTAGTTTCCCACTGTGGTTCTACAATATTACGTAGTTTTACAGCTGGTTTCTAAATCAAGCTCCAATAGGCAGTAAATAATCAATTAACATTACGTATCAGTATCTTCTCAAAGGATAGTAATCATTTTCTAATTCAATCGAGTGGAGAACTAAAACTAAATTGCATAATCAGTTGACTTTTGTAGCCAGAAAATGTAGGAACTGAATAATTTTGGAATTAATGAATTAAATATTAATCGGTTGGTTACATACAACGGAATCTACTGAAGTATATTTGAGTAAACCGGTTATTTGGTCTTACACTAAGTCTGGAAGCAGAACCTACTTTGATGGATTCCCATTGATAGTCCCATATTTTCTGTTTCATTAAAGGATACTGTTGGATCTTGGTTGAATAGGGACTCATGTCGTAGTCTTGTTGTCGTTTTTCTTACGCTCTCATTGGATAGACACCAGACGAAGTGAATGATGAATTTCGCAGGACACTTTCTGACATGAGCATTGGAAACGTAGGAATTAATTGCAAGCGTTTTCTATTAAACTATATAAAATAAACATTTCTTTTAGATGAAAAAGATTCACATTGTTTGCTGATTTCCGATTTCAGAAACTCTTGATGCTAACGAGCCTTCTGTTGGTGGGTATATATTGACGATAATTGATAATAATACACCTATTTATGTTAGTAGTCACCAATCATATCATGCACTTTTAGTGTAAATTTTGCGTATACAGTATTTATTTTATATGATCATGATATTAATGTTCAAAAGTGTTTTGTCTATTTACAAAACCACATGATATCCCATACATTTTCTGTTAGTTTGCTAATAAATTTTCAGCACTATTCCTTCATTTGTTTGCTTTACTTACATTTTTCCTCGGTTAACACGTGATTTAAGAAAAAGTATAACTGTTTTTTTATGTTCTTGTTGAGAAAACAATAATTCGTGATTTTGCGTGTGTTATTGTTTCTCAGCTTAGTTTAACTTAACATAATCTCGCACATAATTATATTTGATCATGAGTAGTCACGCACCAGTGTCAACGTGCCTATATTGCAATCCTTAGCACTAGTGTAATTTATTTGACTTAAGGTTAAAGTGTACTTAACATATAAAGTGGTTAGTTTATACGCTATGAAGTTTTCGGTAACAATAATACAAAAACTGTAAAGCTGCTTTTTCATCGGTCGATTTATCAAATTCTAATATTCAAGTCGTGATTTAAACATATATGGCTTGTTACTGGAATTTTGTGAGATAGAATTATCCGACTAATTTGGTTATTAATAAGGTTAAGTGCATCTCAGTGCAGATTTGTATACTGCTCTTTGGGCAGCACATATGTGAGGGCCAGTTATACTAGCCGGCCATCGAAATTGAAATGGGGTAATATCCGGGCTTTCAGTTAACTGGCTTAATGCCAGTTTCTGGTTAGTATTAAAGACAAGTGACCATATGGTTAGAGTTCACATGCATAATTTAGTTGGATATTACGCAATCTGTCAGATTAGTACACCTTACCTTTTTCTCTGATTGGTTTCTTCAAACTATAATTGAGCGATTAGCCAAAGTTGTCATTTAATTTGAAACGGACTTATCGTTCTGCATCATTTGTATAATAAAAAGAGGCCTACTAAAGTTAAACTACATTCAATTCCGAAAGCTTTTATCATACACTATATTTGCAACCGGAGTGTACTTAGCCTCTTTGACTATTGTCCTATTCTCCACTTTAACAAATCGCCTATTCTTTAACTCTTTTTGTTTCATATTTATTTTTA
Source organism: Schistosoma mekongi (assembly GCA_034768735.1). Classification (NCBI taxonomy): domain Eukaryota; kingdom Metazoa; phylum Platyhelminthes; class Trematoda; order Strigeidida; family Schistosomatidae; genus Schistosoma; species Schistosoma mekongi. The sequence goes on along the minus strand of CM068305.1, from coordinate 59,212,311 downwards.
TGCCTTTACTGTTTAGTCTTTAGTTTTATATTCATTTTCATCACGTTATGCAATCCATTTTCTTTCAGCCTGCTAGTTTTTGTCCAATTTCTGTAACATTTTAGATTATTTTGGGAGACTGGTATTAATACCAGTTTTTATCTCAATAAGAATGACATTTTGCTTTATTTTGATCTTTAGTTTACTCCCGACAAAATATTGTGGACAATGGACATTGTAAAATGATAATGTAAAAATTATATACAATTACAGTTTTGGAGCTGGCCTGAATATTTTATTTCACTAAACCACATTGGGAATTATTTCTTGAAGCATTTTAAGAGTTTTACGGAACTTTGTTAAACGTCATTGCATTCGAACATGGTTTTATAATAAGGATATTCGCTAGATGTGCATCAGGAAATTATCAATATACTTACTTTATACTTATTTTACTTTTATTTCCAAATTTGCTTTTCATCTGAATACATAAAAAGTGAATATAACTTATTTAGTGACTACGGAAGTTAAGGTTAGTTATGCCAATCGACTACCTAAACAAAGCAGATAGAGTGATGATAAATCTTTCAGCTAATGAGTAGGGAATATCTATTTCAACGACCAAACTCATTCTTATGTGTTGCATAGTTATACTCAGTCTCCTCTTAATATATTAATTATTGCAAGCGAAAATTTACAGATAGGTGTAAAGTGTGTAGATGTTGATAATTTCTATGAAGTAATCAACTCTAAACCACTTATTTTTTGGACGATGGTCCAGTGGTAGGTCACATGTTCCGTCCTCACCTCGCCTTCGGTTTAAGAAACCGGGCAGTGTAGTTGGCCTTCATAGAACTAAATTGTGGATCTAAAATATTATAGAAATTTGTACTTGTCACATGAGTAATTTAACAATTAGTCGGCTTATTGTGACCTAGAGATTTATTCAATTTATTCATGGTATTTTCATCTGTTGAATGTTGGTTATCTGGATATTATACCTAGCTTTTGCTTAAAAAACATAACATGTTCCACAGCGTGTGATTTGTGTTTATTTCAACACTTACTTGCATTTCATTTATAAGTCATCATAACTAGTTTCTCTTCATATATTTCTTTCAGATGGTACTTCATTACTTTTATCGTTTGTTAACAGTGTATTTCTTCCCCTGTTATTCTACGTTGATTCATTGTTTGTGTGGTGTTTAGTCCTGGTCCAATACTCGATTGTCCTCGACTCATTATTAATCATTCGACTATTAATTTTTACCACTTATTCACTGATAATCTTAAAACAATGAAGGAAACCTGCCACGTGATTATTAGTAGACAAATGAAGATGGCTCATTGGAGAAGAGTTCATTTTCGATAGTATCATTTAGCAAAGCTGGACAATCGTATTTATAGTTAATTTTACACCTATTGTTTAGAATAAACTATAGAGGTTTTGCATTATGTAGCAACTTTATCAAAAGTTTTCACTTATTAAGTGTTAATTACATAATAGGCTTAAAGGTAATAGTAGGTAGAGAAGAGCGAACAAGAAATGCCAAAATGCCAAATTGTCCACTTGATGAATATATTAGTTGAGAATAAAAATTATTGAGAATAAAAAATTATTGACACTAACAGCTCGTATAATTAGTACAAGGTTTTAAGACTGTGTGAGATTGGTTGCAGTTCTTTAAACATTAAGATCCTGTTTGTATTAGTAGATTGCTATTGATCCACTTGTACACAATTCTAAGTCCTCTCAAAGGTAATTCTTCTGACTTTGTTGGTAATCTCGAACAGTGATGCCTGTGGCGATACTGACCATAGTTGATCATTTGTTCAAAGACTAAGTCGTTAGTAATCTGTGTCAGTTCCCAGATATGGTTTACAGAAATGAACGCTTCGTGCGGCATTGTCCGAAAAAATTTAGATCGTAAGTTAAGAGGAATGAAATATTTAGGTATATTTTGACCGTTTCCACATTTTTCAGTTATATTAATTATTTTGGGCAAAAAAAGTTTTCATTGTTTTTGTGGCCAATATATACCTTTCAATGATGTGAATATTCACAAACGGTAATCAACTTGTTTATCTATCTTACTGTTGCATACGTTTCTGGCAACTTTTCATTATGTCAAACCTTTTGGGACTTTTCTCAATACATTTTTCTTATTTACATTTTAATTGAATATCGATTTTAGTTAATTTCTTGTTTGGAAGTTCAGTTTCATGTTTTTTTTCATTTGATTTCCTTCTTTCAAATGATACTTAAGGTATGATGAAAGAAGTGGAAAAATTAATCAAGGAGAACACAGATTTATATGAAACAAAGTAAGTTGTTGTTTTACGTAATTTCTTTAATTCATATGAGTGTGAATTTTGGTCAATAATATCGACCTTTCGAGGTACCGTTGCTGCTTACCATATTACTTAGTAATCGTAGAAGCTGATGTGTTTATCCTATTAGTGATTAATCTATTTGTAGATATGTGTACTCATCTTTGAGCCACACTTTGTTTGGGGTTTTACGATACTACTCAGTTGTCCTTATTGGAGTAGGTGCAGCGGGTTTTTAACCAGCAGCTTACTGGTTGAAATGCCAAAATACCTCAAATAATAAGCCATTACTTCATGCTTTATCTACACAAACTTGTATGTGTGTATGTATGTATGTATGTATGATCAACATAGAACCTAAGAAATGTGCGTATCGGTTCAAGCTGCCATACCTCTTAAGCTCAACAGGATTAACATCATGCAGCAGAAGTAGAAGTTACTTCAATGATAATAATAATAAAAACAAAGAGTGAACATATAGAGTATGATTTATGGAGAAAAGAGATGGCGCATGGAAGGAAAGTTATGAAATAATTTTAAGCTCACGATTTAAGGGAGGACAATGAGTGAATACATCTGCTCCACTGTGACCAATTCTAGGCTATGTCACCCAACGTTTCCAATCACTGCTTACGGCATTTACGAGAACCCTAACCAGGTAGTCTGCAGCTATCGACACAACTCAAACCAGCAGTCAGTGGCTTCATGGAATAATACCATGTTTTGGTTTGGCTGTCCTTAACTCTCTTTCATCCTGCTTTTATACCAGCCAACAACAGTCGACAGACAGAGACAGACAGTTGCAACGTAGAACTTGGTACATGCGTACGTCAGTTCAAGTTGCCATGCCTCAATTAGCAGATAGAGATTAAATTGTCGAATCAAATCCCAGAGTGGGGAAGGTAGTAACAGAGTTAGTATTCATGGAAGGGAATAGAGACCGAGAAGATTTAAAAAAATATGATCCAGTAAAGAGAAAATTATGATAAGTTCAGAAATTTAGGATTTGGAGGAAGACAAGGAATGGATGCACCTGCGCCATTGCCAACGATTTTTAGCCATATCACCCAAAGTCTCTAACCATTTATTACGAGCGTCACGCGGACCCCAACCAGGTAGTCTGCACCTATTAACATGGCTCAGCCCAATTGTCAATGACTTCATGGACTGGTGCCATGTTTTGGTTTGGCCGCCCCTAGCTTTCTTCCAGCCTACTCCTACACCAGACAGCACTGCTCGTCGAGGTAGGCGGTGGTCAGGCATACGGAACACATGTCCTAACCACCTTAGCTGATGAAGATTTACTACTTCATCAATAGGCTTACCGTATCTACCTAGTACTCTATTCCTAACCCACGTATTGCTTACTCGGTGGTCCCAGAAAACACGAGCAATGCTTCGAAGACATCTATGATCGAATACCAGGAGCCTACGAATATCCTCTATCCTTAATGGCCATGTTTCGCATCCATAAAGTAAGACAGACCGAACTACTGCGCAGTAAACGCGTCCTTTGGTCAGTAGTCGGATGTCTCGCCTATGCCACAGATGACGCAAATCCCAAAAAGCTAATCGGGCCTTATGTATGCGCGCAGAGACTTCAGCAGACACCGGACCGTCAGGGCTGATGAGGCTGCCAAGATAAGTGAAGCGGTCAACACGTTTAACTGCCTCACTCCCTATCACTAACTTCGGTGTCGAATCAAGCCAATCCTGAAGTAACATTTTGCATTTGGGTGGAGAGAATCGCATCCCAAACATCCTTACATTCTTGTTTAAGGTAGTCAAAAGATTCTGCATTTTATCAGCATCTTCGCCTAAGAGAACTATATCATCTGCATATTCTAAGTCAGCTAGTTTATCTCCTGGAAGGAGGTCAACCCCGCCGAAGTCAGACGATGAAAATGTCAACTCTAAAAGTATATCAATGATAAAATTAAATAAAAATGGGGAAAGCGGACAACCTTGACGAACACCACTTGAGGTAATCAGTTCTGATGACAATCTGCCATAAGCTCTCACTCGACATGTGGTGTTCGAGTAGAGAGCTTGTATAAGGTTAATGTACTTCTCTGGTACGCCTTTCATTGACAGACATTGCCACATAACCTTACGATCGATAGAGTCAAATGCCGCCTTAAGGTCAAGGAATACAACTATTGTTGGGCGTCTAAAAGTGTGTCTATGTTCTAGAACCTGCCGAAGTGTGAATAGGTGGTCTATGCAGCCACGTCCAGGTCTGAAACCACCTTGGTTCTCTCTAGTCTGCTCTTCACGAGCTTTAGTTAGGCGTCGAAGTATGATTGAAGCTAATATTTTGGACACTATATTAGTTAAGCTGATTCCTCGGTAATTGTCACAGGAGGACTTCTGTCCTTTCTTATAGATTGGAACAATTAGTGTTTGAGACCAGTCGGGTGGGATTACGCCCAATTCCCAGATTCTAGCCAGGATCCCGGTTAATCTCGCTGCTAAAACTGGACCACCATCCCTAAATATCTCAGGGGTCAACCCATCGGGTCCTGCTGCTCTACCTCGCTTTAGGTTCCCTATAGCCTTCTCAACCTCACTAAGACTTGGGGGACCAGTATTAACTTGCCATTCAGATTGTTTGGGAATGGTGGGCAACTGGGATGACGCCGAGGGCCAATTGAACTGTTCCGTAAAGTGTTCTGCCCATCGGTCCAACCTTCTGGATTGACAGTGAATAGTGCTCCCATCTTTTTCTGCGATAGTTTCACTTACAGTTGGATTTTTGATGCCCGTTTCCTTGATAAGTCTGAACAGTTGCCTACTGTTACCTATTGCCACTGCCTTTTCCATCTCTTTAGCTTTCTCCATCCACCACTGCTCACGATCATTTCGTAAGCTTTTAACCAGTTTGCGTTTAAGTTGCCTTCGCTCCTCATCGTATTTAGGACTAGACGGGATGTGTTGCCGAGCATCTATCAGTTCAGTAGATGCAGCTGAAATCCACTGAGTTTTCCTAACTTTTTGGTTTAGTTTACTAGTAGATATCACTGCTGTTTCAACAGCTTTTTGGATATCATTCCAAGCTGACTCGGGGTGGGTATCGTTTATAAAGTTGACTAATTGGTTTTTAAGTTGTTCCTGAAATATATTCTTGACTTTTTCATCATTAAGTTGGACTCTTATGGGGATCTTTGTCGTGGGTCTTTTACGTCCAGTGAGACGCAGACTAATACGCGCTCGTATTAAAGCGTGGTCTGAGTCTAAACATGTGCTCCAAAATGAGCGGCAGTCTTCTACCGAGCCTCTCCAACGGTGGCTGATAGCAATGTGGTCTATTTGAGACCAACGTTGAGTTGACTGTGGAGGCCGCCATGTCAACTTATGTCTTTCTTTATGTTTAAAGTTAGTGCTTGCGAGAAATAGACAGTTATCTGAGCACAGTTGTAATAAACGGTCGCCATTATCTGTTCGTTGGGCCTCGACACCATAGGATCCACCTAGGTGCCTTTCGGTTTCGTCTAATCTACCTACTTGGGCATTAAAGTCACCAGCCATAATCACTACATCAGTACGCTTAGCTTTACGAAGGAGGTCTGAAAGCTTTCTGTAAAATTCATCTTTTACTTCATCTGAGCTGCAATCAGTGGGAGCGTAGGCAGAGACAACAAAGGGGCAACGGCGTGTGTCCCTATCTTTCCGAGTTCTTACCGCCCCGTTTAGACGGACAGCGCATAACCGACTGTCTATGGGAATCCAGTCAAGGAGAGCCTGTTCAGCTTTTGAACTTAGTGCTATACCTACACCAGCAAGGCCTCGAGTGGTAGCGGTGGGGTCTCCGGAAACACGAAGGGTGAACCGGACCGGTTCTTTGTTTTCACAAGGTGAGGTCAGGCGAATGATTGTACTTGGATCCTGTATACGCGTTTCAGAGACACAGCAGACATCGATGGAACGAGAATTAAGGGTCATGGCTAGGGAGGCCTGTTGTCCTATTTGGCCTAAGGTTCGAACGTTAAAAGCTCCGATATGTAGTTTAGTGCGAGGTTTCAGGAGACCAGGAATAACGTTTTGTGAACTCAAACCATTAGCATTAGAGGCGTCAGGTGATAAGGTTAGGCTCGTCGGGTTAATCGTGGGAATAAGGGAGTTATTGAGGGTTGAGGGTGGGATTTGACCTCGAGCAAAATGATCTCTTGTGCTGTTAGAGGTATGAGGGCGGTTATCACTTCCCGGTTGCCCACACCGTGGAAGGGTCATTCTTGAGGAACCTGAAAGAGAAAGAGGATTAGGGTAGGTCGTGATGACCTGAGAGTGTGACCGCAGTGCCCAGGGGACAGCTGTTTGAGGTCGGTCAAGTATATTAAGTGTTGATCCGGTTGTCAGAAGGGGAGGCATCGGCCTCATGGCTTCCGAAGGAGCTCGGCTTTCACCATGAAGCGTCATATTAGTCCTTCCAACTTCCAGGGCAGAGTTAGAATGGTTATAAAGATTTTTATTCGTAAGCTGTTTTTTAGCATGGTAGTTGTTTTACGGGATGGGGTTACTAACCCCATGCCCAACCCTCCTCCTTTATCCGGGCTTGGGACCGGCAGAAACCCTGTGGGGGCTCCAGGCGGAGTTTTTGCTGGTCGCAGAAAGGTTACATCAGGCAAACCCTTTAGAAATCACTTTGAGACTGAGAACGCTAAGATCGCATTTAGGAATGGTTTGGCTAAGCATTTATTCGCCCATGACCAACAGGTTCATCCCGAAGTAGCTTGGAATGATTTTAAAGCAGGTGTATACACTGCAGCGCTATCAGCATCTAACCCCAATCCAATGGTTATGAAAGACCACTGGATCTCTAAAACTTCTAGGGAACTGATGGAGGCTCGAAAACTCGTTCCAGCAGGCTCGGAGTACGATGAAGAACGATGACAACTGAAACGTAGACTGACAAAAAGTCTGCGTAAGGATCGTGAACAGTGGTGGGCAACAAAAGCAAAAGCGATAGAAGCATCGGCAGCGGCAGGCAATAGTAGACAGCTGTTCCGACTTATTAAGGACACCGGTATCAAAAAATCGGCAGTTAGTGAAATCATCTATGAAAAAGATGGATCGATAATCTACTCTCAATCTAGAAGATTAGAACGATGGGCAGAGCACTTTCAGGAACAGTTTAACTGGCCCCCAGCCACGCTTAGCTTACCCACAATCTCCAAGCTACCCGAATGGAAAACTGACACAGGTCCCCCAACTCTCAGTGAAGTTGAAAACGTCATAAGTAAATTGAAACGTGGGAAAGCAGCAGGGCCTGATATGTTGTCTACCGATATCTTCAAGGATGGTGGTATAGTTTTAACGTGCAGGTTGACTGATATATTAGCCAAAGTCTGGGAACTAAACTCCATCCCTTCTGACTGGTCTCGATCGCTGATCGTTCCAATCTACAAAAAGGGACAGAAATCCTCTTGTGATAACCACAGAGGAATCAGTTTGACTAATATAGTATCTAAGATATTAGCCACTATAATCATCCGACGTTTAACTAACACTAGGGAACAACAGACTCGGGAAAACCAGGCTGGTTTCAGACCTGGCCGGGGTTTGGGACCGGCAGAAACCCTGTGGGGGCTCCAGGCGGAGTTTTTGCTGGTCGCAGAAAGGTTACATCAGGCAAACCCTTTAGAAATCACTTTGAGACTGAGAACGCTAAGATCGCATTTAGGAATGGTTTGGCTAAGCATTTATTCGCCCATGACCAACAGGTTCATCCCGAAGTAGCTTGGAATGATTTTAAAGCAGGTGTATACACTGCAGCGCTATCAGCATCTAACCCCAATCCAATGGTTATGAAAGACCACTGGATCTCTAAAACTTCTAGGGAACTGATGGAGGCTCGAAAACTCGTTCCAGCAGGCTCGGAGTACGATGAAGAACGATGACAACTGAAACGTAGACTGACAAAAAGTCTGCGTAAGGATCGTGAACAGTGGTGGGCAACAAAAGCAAAAGCGATAGAAGCATCGGCAGCGGCAGGCAATAGTAGACAGCTGTTCCGACTTATTAAGGACACCGGTATCAAAAAATCGGCAGTTAGTGAAATCATCTATGAAAAAGATGGATCGATAATCTACTCTCAATCTAGAAGATTAGAACGATGGGCAGAGCACTTTCAGGAACAGTTTAACTGGCCCCCAGCCACGCTTAGCTTACCCACAATCTCCAAGCTACCCGAATGGAAAACTGACACAGGTCCCCCAACTCTCAGTGAAGTTGAAAACGTCATAAGTAAATTGAAACGTGGGAAAGCAGCAGGGCCTGATATGTTGTCTACCGATATCTTCAAGGATGGTGGTATAGTTTTAACGTGCAGGTTGACTGATATATTAGCCAAAGTCTGGGAACTAAACTCCATCCCTTCTGACTGGTCTCGATCGCTGATCGTTCCAATCTACAAAAAGGGACAGAAATCCTCTTGTGATAACCACAGAGGAATCAGTTTGACTAATATAGTATCTAAGATATTAGCCACTATAATCATCCGACGTTTAACTAACACTAGGGAACAACAGACTCGGGAAAACCAGGCTGGTTTCAGACCTGGCCGGGGTTTGGGACCGGCAGAAACCCTGTGGGGGCTCCAGGCGGAGTTTTTGCTGGTCGCAGAAAGGTTACATCAGGCAAACCCTTTAGAAATCACTTTGAGACTGAGAACGCTAAGATCGCATTTAGGAATGGTTTGGCTAAGCATTTATTCGCCCATGACCAACAGGTTCATCCCGAAGTAGCTTGGAATGATTTTAAAGCAGGTGTATACACTGCAGCGCTATCAGCATCTAACCCCAATCCAATGGTTATGAAAGACCACTGGATCTCTAAAACTTCTAGGGAACTGATGGAGGCTCGAAAACTCGTTCCAGCAGGCTCGGAGTACGATGAAGAACGATGACAACTGAAACGTAGACTGACAAAAAGTCTGCGTAAGGATCGTGAACAGTGGTGGGCAACAAAAGCAAAAGCGATAGAAGCATCGGCAGCGGCAGGCAATAGTAGACAGCTGTTCCGACTTATTAAGGACACCGGTATCAAAAAATCGGCAGTTAGTGAAATCATCTATGAAAAAGATGGATCGATAATCTACTCTCAATCTAGAAGATTAGAACGATGGGCAGAGCACTTTCAGGAACAGTTTAACTGGCCCCCAGCCACGCTTAGCTTACCCACAATCTCCAAGCTACCCGAATGGAAAACTGACACAGGTCCCCCAACTCTCAGTGAAGTTGAAAACGTCATAAGTAAATTGAAACGTGGGAAAGCAGCAGGGCCTGATATGTTGTCTACCGATATCTTCAAGGATGGTGGTATAGTTTTAACGTGCAGGTTGACTGATATATTAGCCAAAGTCTGGGAACTAAACTCCATCCCTTCTGACTGGTCTCGATCGCTGATCGTTCCAATCTACAAAAAGGGACAGAAATCCTCTTGTGATAACCACAGAGGAATCAGTTTGACTAATATAGTATCTAAGATATTAGCCACTATAATCATCCGACGTTTAACTAACACTAGGGAACAACAGACTCGGGAAAACCAGGCTGGTTTCAGACCTGGCCGGGGTTTGGGACCGGCAGCAACCCTGTGCAGGCTACAGGCGGAGTTAACAACAGTCGAGGCAGACAGTGGATGGGCATACGTAACATATGTTCCAACCACCTCAGTCGATGAAGATTGACAACCTCGTTGACTGATTTACTACCTTTGCCTAGCACCCGTCGTATAACCTCGGTGATCCCAGTTAACGCTAGCGATGTTTCGAAGATATCGATGTTCAAAAACTAATAACCTTCGAGTGTCGTCTACCTTTAATGGCCACTTCTCTCACCCATACAGCAAGACAGAGCAAACTGTTGCTCAGTAAACTCTTCCTTTCGTTGCGAGACAAATATTTAGCCTACGCCATAGTTGACGTAAGTTGGCAAAAGCTAAACGAGTTTTTTGAATTCTTACTGATATTGAGTCAGAGACCAACCCATTAGGGCGAATCAGACTTTCAAGATAAGTGAAGTGGTTAACATGCTCAACTACTTCACTCCTTATCTTTAGTTCAGGTGTTGACTAAAACCACTCTTGAAGTAATAGTTTGCATTTAGAGGGGGGGAAACGCATTCCGAACATGCTTGCATTGGAGATTCTGCATCTTATCAGCGTCTTTGCCAAATAGGACTATGTCATCAGCATATTCTAAGTCAATAAGTGGATCTCCTGGTAGGAGATCATTTCCTGAAAAGTCAGACAATGAGAGTGTAATTTCCAACAGTAAATTGATTATGGAATTAAACAAAGATGGCGATTGTAGGCAGTCTCAACGGACATCACGTGAGGTTATAAGTTCAGATGACAGTTCGCTATATGCTCTGACACGACTAATTGTGTTTGACTGAAGAGCCTTTACAAGATTTATATGCTTCTGGAGTATGCCTTCCAATGAGAGACTGCCATGGAACTTCTCGGTCTACAGAGTCAAATTCCGTCTTCAAGTCGAGAAAAACCACGATTGTCGGTCGCCGAAAAGTATATCTGTGTTCTAAAACCTGATGAATGGTGAATATCTGGTCTATGCAACCGCGGCCAGGTCTGAAGCCAGCCTAGTTTTCTCTCATTTGAAGAACACGAGTTGCAGTTAAGCGTCTGATAATTATGGAAGCTAGTATTTTAGACACTATATTAGTCAAACTAATTCCTCTATGGTTGTCGCAGGACGACTTTGATCCTTTTTTATATACTGGGACGATTAACGGTCGACACCAGTCAGATGGAATTATGTCAAGTTCCCAAACCTTAGTCAAAATATCAGTCAGCCTGGTTGTCAATGTGGGACGACCATCCTTAAACACCTCTGGGGATAATCCGTCTGGACCCGTTGCTTTACCTTGCCTTAGATTAGCTATAGCTTTTTCGACTTCGACAAGAGTCGGGGGACCTAAGTTGACTTTTTATTCAAGCTTTCTTAAAATAATGGAAAGTTCTAGAGCAGCTATAGGCCAACTGGACTCTTACTTGAAGTGTTCAGCCCATCATTCTAAACGCCTAGACTGAAGGCTAATAAGCACTTATTCTCTTTCAGAGATTGATTTCTTAACCCCGGTTTCTTTTATTAACTGGAAAAGTTGTCTTATGTAACGTAACGCCGCTGTTTTTCCATCTGTGCTTTCGTTACTCACCACTGCTCACGATCGTTTCGCAGACTTTTTGTTAGTTTATATGTGATTACTCTTCGCTCCTCATTGTGTTCAGAGCCTGATAGGATAGGTTTTCGGGAGTCCATCAACTTAACAGAAGCCATCGAGATCCATTGACTTTTCTTGACATGTTGATTTAAGTCCTTGATAGATGCCATAGCTGCTTGAACATCTTTCCAAACGGCATCTAGGTGGATTGCATCTTTATAGTTGCCTAAGTGATTGTTTGGTTGTTTTTATAATTTAATCTTGTCTGTCTCGTTGCTGAACTGAATTCTAATGGGTTTTTCTGTTGTAGTTTTTTTCGCCCAGTAAGATGCAAATAAATGCGTGCTCGTACTAGGGCATGATCAAAATCTAAACATGCACTCTAGAAAGATCGGCAATCTTCTATCGAGCCCCTCCAACGTTGACTGATGGCTATATGGTGTATTTGAGTCCACCTTTGGGTAGGTCCAGGAGGTCACCATGTTAGACGATGTCGCTCCTTATGCTTAAAGTTCGTATTTGCTAGTAATAAGCGATTATTTGAGCATAGTTGTAACAGAATGTCGCCTTTATCCGTTCTCTGAGCTGGAACACTAAAGCATCCACTCAATTATCTTTTAGACTGACTCAGTCTACCTATTTGGAAGTCGAAATCATCAGCCATAGGTACCAAATCTGAGTGTTTAGTCCTATGAAAAAGTTCAGAAAGTTTTCTGTAAAATTCATATTTCACATGATTCGGGCTGTAGTCATTGGGAGCATAGACAGAAACGACGAAAAGACGACGTCATGTGTCCCTATTTTTCCGAGTTTTTATCGAACCATCTAATTGGACGGCACATATGTGACTGTAAAGAATCTCTATGTGTGATAAATCCTATGCATATTTAAGAATGAGAAAACCTATTTTCTGTTCTGTTAAATTTATTTTGCATTACGCACTAATTTGCTTTATGTTTTCGTACTGCTTACGTGTCTCTCTACATTTATTTCAATTTTAAATCCACGCAGTAGTTCGTCTATTGATAATTCTATCCTGTCCAAACCTTTTGGTCGCTGAAAAGTTGATTTTTTGTATGTCACTGTTCATAATAAAATATAATGCCACTTTTTAAAAGGCTTTTGTATCGTTTAAACCTTCCACCTGCAGCCTCTAAATTTTGATGGGAATAGGATAACGAATTTATCTGGGTGTTGTTAGAAAGTCTCACATTTAGAGTGCTATCTAAGATTCTTGTAAATCAATGCAAATTCAGCTTATATCTATCAGTTTTAAAAGTTCTTTACCGTATGCGTTTATCTGGGGACCTTTGGGATTGGTGTTGCACTAAGCTCCTTGGAATAGACAAGACTAGTTGGTTGGCTCTGCGTTAACAGTCGTTTGAAGGCTCCATCAAGTCCAGAAGAAACTACGGTGTCTGTACGTAGTTTCGTATTTGTCGATAGATACAATCAAGAGTGATGCAAGTCATTAATTAAATTATGTGAATAAGGCACTTTCCATAGATATTGTAGTACTAACTGCTGATTTGGATGAGCTGGTTTGATGTCTACGTACAGAAGTGAGTCTCTTAGGTAACCAAAAGGGATTAGACTCTTATAAGTGACTGCATTGTTAAGCTTCATTCAGATCTTACTATGTATATCCACTACCGTAGCTGCTACCTTGGCGTGGTGGTCGGGCCTGCCTGTCGTGATGACCCAGTCAGGCTATATTGGCTGGAATGTGTGTTCCTCTACCATGCCATGCATGTCTGTTGGAGGGTGATAAGACTAAAAGCAGCAACCTAAGATCTGAGGGGGAAGTTGTACTGCTGACTGCATTGGAGTGTGACAGCAGTAGGGTGTTTCCCTCGCATAACCAACATCTACATCGATGCTGCTTTCTCAACAAAAGGAAGGCGATAGAAAAAGTCGACCCTAGAAATGTCACACTTCACCTCACTTCGCGGATTTCCGTCTCCAGCTGTAAGGCATTTTAAAAAGTAAAGGTAACACTTCAAAAACTCCTCACAACGAGGCTGTGTGTGATCAGCCTCAAGCAGATATTCCTTTGGGTTCTAAGATCATGCTCCCAGGTCACTAAAACCAACACTTACCCAGCATCCTTTTCAGGTGCTTCAGGGAGCAATATCCTTCCATGGTGTGGGAAGACAGGGAGTGGAAACCGCTCTTGTACCTCTAACAGCAGATGAAATCATTTTGTTCGAGGTCATATCCCACCATCAACTCTTAATATCTCTCTTATCCCCACGATTAACCCGTCTAGCATAACTTTCCCCCCACTCACGCCTCTAGTGCTAGTGGTTCAAATTCACAAAACGTTATTCCTGGTCTCCTGAAACCTCGCACTAAGCTATATATCGGAGCTTTTAACGTTCGAACCTTATGTCAAATAGGACAACAAGCCTTCTTATACATGACTCTAGATTCTTGCTCTATCATTGTCTGTTGCGTCTCCGAAACGCGTATACAGGATCCAAGTACAATCATTTGCTTGACCTCACCTTGTTAAAATAAAGAACCGACCCGGTTCACCCTTCGTGTTTCTGGAGACCCCACCGCTACCACTCGACACCTTGCTGGTGTAGGTATAGCACTAAGTCCAAAAGCTGTGAAGTCTCTCCTGTGGCTGGATTCTAATAGACAGTCGTATATGTGTCGTCTGTCTAAGCAGGACGGCAAGAACTTGGAAAGATAGGGATGGACGCCGTTGCCTCCTTATAGTTTCTGTCTACGCATAACCTATAAATCATCATCTGAGATTGTTAAGACATGTGTTACGTATGCCCAACTGACGCCTACCTCGACGATCTATACTGTCTGGCGTAGAGGTAGGCTGGAAAAAAGCTAGGGGCGGCCAAACCAAAACATGGCACCAGTCCATGAAGTCATTGATGATTCTGCTGAGCAATGTTAATAAGTGCAGGCTGCCTGGTTGGGACCACGTGATGATGGTAAGCAATGTTTAGAGACTTTAAGTGATATGGCTTAAAATCGTTGGCAATGGCGCAGGTGTATTCATTCCTTGTCTTTCTCTAAGTTCTAAGAATCTGAATTCATCATGATTTTCTTGTATCTTATCTTTGATACCTAATTCTGTCTAATACTAGCTCTGTTACTACCTCCCCTACTCTGGGATTCGGTCCGACATAGTAATCTCTACCTACTAATTGAGGCATAGCAACTTAATCTAATGTACGCATGTACCAGGTTCTACGTTATAAGTGATAGACTGACTGTTTATTCCCTCGCTTCCTATCTTTGGGATGGCGCGAATCAGACGTTATCGAATGTAAATCACAAACAGAAGCTGGTGGTGACAGCGGTGTTTTTTATCATATTCTTTACGAAAATAGGAGGAACTCCATCGACTAAAGGAAAACTTTGTTTACTATATTTCTAGTAGAAATGTTTTTTTTATGTATTCTTTTTGTTGATGCATTTATAAACTGTACTATACTCCTCCTTTTCTTTACAACGTTATCAGTTTATTTGTGTGATACATTTCTCACTGACATTGTACCGGATTCATTATGTACCATGATTAATACAGATTCTCTTTCCATTTGACCCTGTATTTATACTAGTTCACTTTAATTAGTGATAACCTATGAAGAGTAGAATCTATTGGTCAACTTTTTTGTGGTCTTTTTTCGATAATTTCTAATGCCGTAAATGTATATGACATTCATTTTTTGAACAGTTTGGTCATTATCTAAGCTTTTCTGTACCAAATTAGTTTATACCTCTTTATTTGATACCATATACTTTGGCTCAGTTTTATCACGTGACTGATTCTTTGTTTCTTGTCTTATTTTTAATGAAATATTGCTGTATTTTAGGAATGCTCTGAATATTTTAAAAGATGACCTTATCAAAAAACTAGATGAAGTGACTGGGTAAGTAATAGGTTATTATATAAAGTATGGATATCATGATTGTTGTGTTTTCTTGTAATGATGGTATGATTATTGATAGATAAGTTAGTAAATTGGAACTACCATTATTCATAATTTCTATTTTATTTTACCACGTTCAACTTTTAATTGTATTATTTTCTTGTTGGTTATGGTAACTCAATGATTTGTGACTAAATTATTTATTCAAATATTATCAAATGAAAAGTTGTAAATCTCTTTTTCCTTTTGGTTATGTTGCTTCCTCTGGGTTAGATTGTTTAGTTATTCAGGTCTCGTCGTCATTCTGAATGCTCCTTAGTCAAACCCTCTAGCCAAGAGAACACAATACAAACATAACCGTCCTCTCGAGCTTCAAATCTTTATTATTTCAAAATCATACCAGCGTAATACCTTTTTTTCCTTAGATAGAGTAATAATGAAACGTTAGAAGTAACCCGTCGGGTCATTGATCAAAATATTGCTGGTCATTTTTACCATTTATTTTGTTGATATTTGGGTGTTATTCGATTAAATTTAATATCTGAAGGTAGTATTATGAACTGCAGCTGATTAGTCTTTATCGACATGTATGCATACTCAAGATTATTTTGATAAACCTACATTTGCAAGACCTATGAATAGAATATATTTGTTAATTCATTTACAAGTTTTATTGAAGTTGGATCGCGGTTGGCAGTAAGATTTAGGACATGTGTTTGTCCTCCATCCAGCTGATGGGTTCCAACTAGGTTAAAGTGAGAGTCCAGGTTCCTACCAGTAGTCACAATCCAACTTCAATGCAAATTTCTAGCATTGTTATTTTTTAAATACCACTTCAAATGATCGAACTAATGATTCTATTATGGTGGTCTGGATTGTGACTACAATGCGTATTGAATGCAAATTTCTTAATGTGAGTTTCGGTTTTTATTATAAGTCACCAGTCGATTGATGATATACGCACATGGTATAAGAAGAAGGGAAATTTTTCCAAAAGAACTTATTATACACCCTATAAAAACATTTCTCAATTAACGATTTTAGATAACGGACCCCAGAGTATTCAGAAGGCATTATTAGTCACAGCCAATCGATAAGAGGAAGTGGCATAATAAGCTGAACATGCAGGACCTATAGTCACAGTGTTCTATAACATAAAAGACGCCATAATTAGTATAGTAATCACTTATTGCTTATGGTAACCTAAACACTATGTTTCAGGTGATACCCATGCCTATATTTTTTATTTTGGTCTTTATTATTCGTATCGTGAATCGTCCTATTTCATTTTTGTTGATGTTAAAATTAGTGAAAAGGTTATGTTAACTCAAGAAATGCAAGCTATGCGTACCAATAGAGACGAGATTAAATTGGAGGCTAGTCGTTTATCACGTTTAGTCTATGAATGTCGTGATCAAATATCTAGTTTGACTGCACGCCTTAAAATTTATGAAGATGTCAATGAAGCTAATCAACGTTCAACTAGATTATCTCTGGCTTCAACACAGCAATTCAAATCATGTTGGACATTAAATGCAGACCATAGTCACGATACAGATTACACAACATCATCAAAATATCGTAATAATTCGGTAGACAATTTAAATGATGTTTCAATATTAAATAATATGGCTAAAATTGAAGATGGATGTGATTTACGTAGTACTGTTAAAAAAGTTAGTTCTTATTTGTAATAAGATTACTTATTATATTAAAATTACACTTATTTGTGATAGTCGCCAATATGACTATAGAATCGGATTACTTTAGTGTGGTATATCCTGCACTCATTCTGTCATAAGCAACATAGAACTTAGTATACATGTATGTTGGTCCAAGTCGTTATAACACATCAATACAGCTGGATAAAATCCTCAAAGTGAATGCCGAAATAGTAGAAATAGTAGTAATATCAGTGGTAACATGAAACGAATTATCATCGAGAATGTGACCCCAATGTGAAAGTGAATTTCATGAATTAAAATTCCAAAACAATTTTGAGGCTCATAATTACTTGCTGGACAATAAGTGAGTGCATCTATGCAGTTGCGGTTGATTATTAGCGTCTGCAACCACTGATCACTGTTATCTCCTGAACTCTAGCCAAATGACTTGTATCTATTAAAATGTCTTTGACAAACTGCCAGTAATTGTATGGATTGATATCATTTTTGTTTTGGCCATCCCTAACCTTTGGTTTACTTCTATATCAGCTATTATCATGTGCCGATGTGGGCTGTGGTTGGGTATACACAATGCTTGTCCAAACCACACTTCGTTTGAAACTTACCACCCCATCAATCGGGTTGTCATTTTTGTTTGGTTCCTAAGATCTAACTTTAATGATTCTAACATACGTGAATAATATTTTGAGGACTTATATGATCAAATACTGGTAACCTACTAATTTCCTCTGCTCCTAAACACCTTGCTTCACAGCTGTAAAGAATAACATGTTCACTTATTTCTTAGATACTACCTAATGTAAACGGTTTTCTTTTGAATATTATTTTACTGTATCTAATTGTGCCAGTTACTTAGCACATACATTTAAGATCTAGAAAATGAGCTTCTGTTTAATATAAATAGCTTTCAGTACACTAATATGAACTACCTAGTTTGGGTTCTGTATCCTTGTTAATTATTGTCAGTTATAACATTTTATTTCAACAAAAATGAACGTCTTATATTTCTTCTATGTCAAGTTCTATGTATTCGGTATGTTTCTAAAGTTATTTTCTTGACTGATTTTGCGAAATAGTTCTTATAATTGCTGTTGTATTTTTTGGGGTAAGGTAACAAAATTTGGTGAAGCTTGTTTTACTAAACGAGAAATGGCTCGCGTCATTGCCGAGCGTAACAGTTATAAAGAGAAATTCTTAGAATTACAAGATGCAGTGCGTCTGGCAGAGAGATTTCGAGCAGATCACAATAATCGTTTACAAGTTGCAACAGGTGTCGGTTTTGAACGCTGGTTACCAAGGTCCTTTTTTTCAACATTTCAGTCTGGCTTAAATGAATTATTTTCAACTTTTGATCAGGCTGTTCCTTTAGCTTCTGTTTTGCCGTCAGAAGCTCAATGCATTGACCCATATCAGTTAAATAGTTCTGAATACTCTAAATCACAAAGTTCCTACAATTTTTCAAGTGAATATATGCGTTCTTCAGGCGGTAGACGAAGAGAATCTGTTGGGCTAAGGAGCATGTAAGTTATTATATATATATATATATATATATATATATATATATAAATCCTCTTTTATTAAGATTTTTTGCAGAAAAATTAATGTATTAAGTGGGTAAACTGAAGTGGTTTTTTGAAGTGTGATTATTGTTAATATTTGTCTCATAATGTTACCATTACAAATCAAACAGCACTGGAAAACTACTTTGTCGTAATACTAGACCTCCTGAAGTGGAGTGGATATGACACACATTGAGGAAATCACCATACTACTTCACATGACAAGCATAAAGACCAAAGAACATGTTGCGCCTGGAATTGGAGTTAGACATGTAAAGAATGAACAGCACTTGGGAAAAACTGGAAAAGAAAGCCCAGGACAGAGTTGGTTGGGGAATGCTAGTTGGCGGTCTATGCTTCATGAAGAGTAACAGGCATTGATTGGTTGATTGAATGGACCTTCTGGCAGTATGTATCTATGTTCTCATCGCCGACCGAATACATGACCTTCAGCTCTTATAGTTAAGTGACTTGATGGCAGTTATTAGTCTTGAATATTACTGTCTTTTAACACGTGTATCGTAAATGCTTTGCTAAGTTGTTTGAACTTTAGTAATTCGAAACAAACTAGAGCAATAATTCACCTATATAAATTATGCAATATTATTTACAGCTAGTTTTACATATATCAGTCTACAGTAAAATGGAGGTATGTTGCTTCATTTCACAAATTCATCGAATATAAGTCGTATAGTAGTCCTAAAGGTAATAGGAAGTCACAAAACGGTTATGTAATGGTCTGAGAAATTACTTAGAATAAATATAGTATGCAAATAATCGTCCACCTGGTAAATACGAAGGAAGAAATGTTTGAATTCTGTAATGAAAGCTGATTTATCATTTTGTGAAAATTATTAGGAATCAGTAACAACTGATTAGTGATAATCGATAATAACAAGGAGGTTAGTATTAAGCTGTTATGTGAGATCGAATAATCTGTCATTATACATACAGTTCACATTTTAGTCAGTAGGTTGTTGTAACTTCTATAGTGCATAGGATTCAATGTAGGCTCCATTTGAATAAATTCATTTGACCGTATGGATGACTGAAAAATTCCTGTTATTACTAGGTTTTCAGCAATATAGCTGTTGATAAACTTACATGCACATACAAGTCAGTGTTTAAAATGCATTTCGGAAGAACCGAATTTGCATAGCCAATCTCAGCTGTTTTTTATTATGCTCTAGATTGTTTATAGTGAGTAAAGTAGTTGAATTAATCAACCATTTCACTTATCTTGGCGGTCTCATAAACCCTAATGGGTCGATGTCTGATGAAATCTCAACATGATTTTACAAGGCTTACCTGACCTTTGCTAACTTGTAGCGGAGGTGAAGTATCTTTTTGTCAATCATGAAACGAGTATACTGTACAGCCGTCGGTTCTCTGATAATCTATGCATGTGAAATATGGGCTACGTAAATAGTAGATATTCGTAGGCTGGTGATCTTGAATCATAAATTTCTCTGTAGCATAACTCGTATATCATATAACGACTTAGTAATCATTTGTGAGGTTGTGTACATAGTACTGGGCAAAGATGGCCAGTCAATGGATGAGGTTGTGAACGTTCATCTGCTAGGGTGGCTGGGATATGTATTACTTATATCAAATCGCCGTCTGCTTCGTCGCATAATATTGTATAGTGTAAGGACATAATAAAACAAAACTATGGTCGACCAAACTAAAATGTAGCCCCGGTTTATGAAGTTGTTGACTGTTGATTTGAGCTATATCGGTAGGTTCAGGTTATCTGATTAGCTTTTGCTTGATAATCACTACCAGTGTTTGCAGACGTTAGGTGAAATGATTTGTCATAACGTCTTAGGTACATTAACTCTTTATCTCCTTTTTAATCCTCAGTTATTTTTTCATATATATCTTCGCTTCATTGTTATTGTTAAAATATATTTTAGTATTTATCATGTAAATTTGGTCTCGTCGTGCTAAGGTGGATTTAGCAAAGTCAGCTAATGTATGTGTGTTCTAAGCTCTACGCTTCATATGAACTTATTCACAAGTTCATGTATACTTTCCTCTTATTATTACTGTAGCTCAGTGTGCGAGCATAACCTAAACACATGCATGAATCACGAGTCGACTGTAAATTTCAATAAGAAGTTGAACAGAATAAATATTTTCTACAAAGATCTTGAAAATTTGTTTATATGTAATATGTCTAAATAATCTTTGCGCTTTTGTGTTAACTGGATCATTATTGGTTTATGTCACACGTGTGCTTTAAAACCATTTCATTTGATGTATGACCAATTACAGTATCTAATATTCCATCATGATATTTTTCACAAAACCACTTATAAATGAGTGCAATCTTTTTCTTGTCTTTTTATCAATTAGGACTAAAAATATTTCGAACAAACGATAGCATATTGAATAGTTATTAGAATTAATAGTCGTGTGTGTATGTATAATTGTCATATGTGGGCTAAGAATACTGTATTCGCATTATCTTCCATTGATCCACATGATTTGTTTGTTCAATATCCCCTTGTGATAATACGGAATAACGTTCGTATTTAAGTGAACAATAGTCGTATCACATGTGTACAGTTATAATTACGGTTTTTTAAAATAATTTTTTGGGATGCCCGATTGTATGTTGTTTATTGATCAGATATAGGTTGTCCTTTCCAAATATTTATTCTCAAATAAACAATATAAGACAAATATTGATTTAACATTATTTAAAATAAGTGACTTTTGTTTAATAAAGTTAGTCTTAGTACTATTTTTGTTAAGGTACGATGTTTTGAGAAAATTTTACATGATTTGTAGGTGGTTCTTATCCCAAACTAACTTACTTTTCACAGAATTATTTACAATCATGAAGCATCAAATAACTCCTTCTTCCTAGTTTGGACATTTTATATAGATGTTTTATTGTAAATCAACAGAGTACATGCTTGATGCAAATAAATAGTGCTAAATATCCTCCTTAGGAATTGACAGTGTGCTCTGATCGATCACTGTAATGTAACCAATTTATAGTTTGTAGTTAGTTGTTGTGGAGATAGTTAAATTTGAATTTGATGTCATTGATCTACATAAATAAGATATTCGCTGAAAACCGGAACTCATTGTACAACTGTTTTGTTCTAGTGTATGACTCTTCAGAAATGCATGCCTGGTTGGGGACATGGGTGTAATTTAGCAGTAGTAGTATACACTGCAGGTAATTACAGATGTCGTGGCATAATCTACTAACTTTACTGAATTAGTTATTTATAATCTCTTTATGCGTCCCTTTTTTCTGTCGTATTTAGGTTTAGCAGATTATTTAGTGGCTTTACAGCTACATACGGTGCTGATGAAAATATTTCCATTGGACATGATATAGTTACTGGTTTAGGCAGTCATTCCCTATCCGATCAAACCATCTCAAAATCACAGGAAACCGACAGTCGTTCAACTCAGCATAACTTATAGTGAATTATCAGTGTTATTCTTTTTATCAGCTTGAACCTCAGTTTATATAGAGTTATGTATAACTACTATGACATATATACTTAACAATTTTGAGATTATTGCAAATTGTAAAATCCCCTTTCATTTTTTATCACTAACACCTCTCTGCTCAACCATATCATAACCACCCATCATCATCAGTTTTTACGTTTCGCTTATTCAATACTTACAAATCCAAATGTACATTTCATTCATGCTCATCTGGTCTGATTTTTACATTGATTTGTTATTGTTAAAACCTATAAATCTGTCATTTATGTTCGTATGAGTTTAGTTGAATGATGTACTTCGTGTTTCTGTGTTCGTATGTCAGATAGGATGTTATTTGCCACGCCTTAGTTTATATCTTCATTTATCTGTGTCTTTCATAATTTGTCATATTTTAAGATATTTTTTAAACGTTACTTGTTAACCAGCTTGTTTGAATTCTTTTTAAATGTCATATTAATTATATCAGCTATGCTTTAAGTGCATCAATGAATTTATCCTCTATATTTTTGTTTTCTTTATTTTCCTGTAAAATGTTCGCATTGTTAATTTATTTTCTTGAATTCTGAGATGATTTGCCTTATTACTTACCTTACATGAAAAAAAAATTGTCTAATAATATTGTCCAATTTAATACTATCAGGAATTTATTATTTTAATAAGAATGTTTAAAAGAAACGATGTGTTTTGGTAGTATGTATGTATGTTGAGTTTCCTGAAAAGCCAGACGGACGTTAGAAACACTGTGAATTAATATAGTAAGAACATTTGTTTTAGTACTTCCTGTTTTGAAACCATGGAATCAGTTATCTATTAATGTTGTCTGATAATGTTTTATCTTAAGACAACAGAAACTTAGTCACACAAATTTAGCATCGTCGCTTTTACAATACTAACTTATATTGGAGTAGGATGGAAGAGAGCTATGGATGGCCAAAACAAAACATGACATGATTCCATGAAATCACCGACTGCTAGTTTGAGCTGTGTCAGTAGGTGTCGACTATCCAATTGGAGTCCGCGTGATTGTCGTAACCAATAACAGAAGACCGAGTGATATGTCTCAGAGTCAATAAGAGTGTCACAAGTGCATTCACTCTTTGTCTTTCATCGCATTGTGAGCTGAAAGTAATTTGTACCTATCTAGGAACTAATTATTTATCCTTGTATCCTGTTTTATATGTCAATAATATTTTTTCTACTACTACCACTACTACCAATTTGATGCTCATCATAATGTACTGTTAAGGTGTAACAACTTGGACCGATATACATATGCGTAGTCTAGTTTTTATATGTACCTGAAATAATACTTCCCTTATTCGTGTTTGTTGTTGAGCTCGTATATTCACAGATGTTGCTCTTTTATAGCATCATTGATTGACTGGAATCCGTTTTCTGTAAATAATAAACTTACCAACAAAAATTCAAGAAATTATATTTAAAATTGTGGGTTTTTTACTACATATTGTTACTTTTTATTAGTCTAATTCCTGATGTCAATCGTAGGTTTCATGTTAGTTACCACTCATCAACTAAGCATGAGTGCGATCTTCAAAGAATCGGAGGCAAGAATAACAAAAGGAACTTCATTGTACCAAACTTTAGTTTTCATGGGTATATTTCGTGCATCGCAAACCTTCGATTTTTTCACTAGTTTTAAACGAATTATTCTATTTTGTTATCTGGCATTTTAGATAATATTGTTTGAAACTTAATTACAAAAACAAACGATCTTAAGGTTATTTTCCTAGATTTCTGGAAGTTTTCGTTTTCCTGTAATTTCAAAGTCAATTCACTATGACTTCGTGTACACACAGATATAATCGAAGTACTTATGCTAAAATCATCTCTAGGATGCGGAGTTCAGTCGCACCAAGTTAGGTAACCTTGAAAACAGTTTTTTAACTTGATATCACGAATTCATCAGTATTAGACAACCAGGAGACGTTGGAGTGATATTTCTTCCTGATATGGGATTCCTCATCGATGCCCATCTGCGACTTTACCAGAGATTGAACTAGGGATCTTTGTTTCTCTCGAATGTTTTACCACTAGACTACTGAGTCGGCTACTGACAGCTGATATTTCTAACTCAGTCGATTATCGATATGGCAATGCGTTCTCATACAGGGATTTAATAGTAAGGTGTTCGGTGACAGGAGGTCCTGGGTTCGGCCTTTGATGGAGTCCTGGATGTGTATATCTGAAGAGTCCCATATTAGGAAAAGCAGCTTTCCAGTAATTCCTGGTTGTCAATGGTTGTCTAATTTAGACAGATCCGTGATATTAAATTAACATTCACCAGTCTCCACAACATTTAATTACAGTTTTTTACTTCGTAAATACTAAATTCAAGCTTGTATTTCTCCTGTAATAAGCCTAGTCGTAGTAATCTAATTCAACGTTTAGTACAATCAACTACAATAAAATGGTGTTTGCAAGGATATTTGATATAGAAATATCGGAATTAGACCCCACGCCTAACTAATAACAGTTTCGACAAACATCTTAGATTGTATAGAAACTCTGGCTGGATTTTTCACTGCCTCTGTTTAGCATGTATGCATGTTAACGTGCTTTCAATTTACCAACAAAATATAAGAAAAGACGAAAGGAACACTAATAAAATCACTAATTTACGGACTTTTTGTAGAAGCGGCGAGACAGACTGGTAACTTCAGTTTTACCAATGATCAAACTAAGAATGTGAATATGCTGTGCAAACGACACTTTCATCATCATTAAAAAAAATCAGTTAAAAAGTGCCTACAGTCGGATCAACACCGCCTTCAATGACAAATAGGAAACTCATTCTTAGAGGTACTGATCACCAAGACCAAAACAAGAAAGATGTGTCGAATACGAACCCACACAGATCTAATTCTCAGATACAATAGCTACAACCCACAAAACCAACTGCATATAAACTGGGGGGGGAGGGTGCAATCGGAAGATATACCTCAACACACCAAGCAGGCGATAAGGAAAATATCCAGTGAGTGTTTTTCAGAAGGACGGATATCCCTTAAACTTGACCAAATGTGCCTTTAATGATTAATTACAAGGATGAAATCAAATTCAGAAACCAACTTGTTATTCTTCCAAGTATAGAGAATATATCCGAAATTACAACCAGATTATTATAACAATTAACAGTAAGCGTCATTCACAACCCATCAAAATAACTCCAGTCATTTCTATGCAACCCAAAAGACAAACTAGACGAAACAAACTATGAAAAATATTACATCAGACGATGCGGTCGGCCTACCAATCTCTATCTACATGAGCGTCGATTAGCCGTCAAACGTCATAATGTATCTTGTATATCAATACAGGCACAGGTTCGACTGTAAAAATGCGATTTTACAAAAAACCTTCAAATGGGACTAAGGGCTGAAATCATTTCGCAGTGGATAAACATTTAGGAATAAATACGATTTACCACTCAGGTAGAAAAGTTATGAACACCTGCAAGGCTATAAATGGAATCAAGAAGGGAATGTGAGAAAATGACAACATGTGTTAATAACAGCAAGTGAAACTGATGGTGGGCAGAACAAAGTCATTTGTGGAATAATTCTTATAGCTTACCCCTATCAGGAGTTTGTACAGGTGAAGTCGTCCAAACTGATTATGTAAGCTTTGCATTAATACTATTTAGTTCAGAGTAAGCAATCTAACCAGAAACTGTCTTCGTCACCTAGAAAACTCAATTATTGTAGCTATAAAAATGACGAACAGAATATGAATGAAAATTTCTAGCAATAGAAACTGAATTCCCTCAATTGAAATCAACACCATAATATAATTATGGTCAAAATATAACTGATATTTAAATGTAAATGAATAACAACTGTGTTTTTGCTTACCTTATCTAAATGACTTTAAATAATAATTGTTTCTTCATATTGTTCGTTTCTCTTCAATCTCCTCTTGAGTACTGTTCTTTCCAATTGTCACATGTTTGTCAATATGATGTAATATTTAGTCAAAGGAAATTTCATCATTTCTCAATAAGATATCTTTCCAGACACGGTTTAACTAGTAAATTAATCTATTATAGTTGAATGCCGTTACGTTTATAAAAAATCAATGATAGTCATAAAGTAGATATTTAATTAATGGCATTCTGATTATTATTTTACTTTGATTGCCTGTTGTATGCAATCAAACGAAAGATTTTTTTCTTCATTAGTTTGATATATTTGTAATACTGTTCCCTTGGGAACATCTCAGTGTTATTAGCTGATATATAAAATGTTTACGATACAAAATGATTATTAATGTTGAACTCTCAATTTTTTTACCAACAAATGACATGATTGAACCTTTTAATAGAATGTTAAGCACGGGCTCATTAATTTTGAGATGTAATTCCAACATTAGCTCACACTAGGAGGTTTAAAAGTCAACTTACTCCTTAGTGTGGTCATAAGATGACACTGTTCAGGAGTATCATAATATAATATAACTATTATCCAATGTTTTCTGGCTATCAGTTACTTAACAACATTCAATCTGTTAGGTAGATTATAAACGCGATTAATAAGAATAAAAGTAAGTGATTAGAAACCACAGATAATACCAACGACGTCGGTGAAGTAAATATGTGAATTTATAATTAAGTAAGAATCAGTAAAATCAAAGTATCAGAAAAGCATTTTGTTTGGCAGAGGAAAATCAGACAAATCATACTTCATTTAGGATAAACCTGTTTGTGCGGTTTATTCATTTAGATAAGATTGTAGTCTACATGTTACGTGGGTTAATCGAGTCATTCGTAAATACATATGTGTTAGCACGATTCTGTCAATACAACTTACTAAGCCGTCTCTTTCTCCTTACTTTTGAACTGCTGGGTTGGTTAAACGTGACTGCATAGGATTTTAAATGGCATCAATAAAATAATATGCTCAATTTTTAAAGGAATATGCAAAGTGAATGCACATACACCGTTTCTATGTACTGTCAACCTAAAGTCGTCAGATAATATAAAAATTACTTCCTCAGTACCAATCAATAGTCAGTGCTATTTGGTACATCTCAGTTAATGATTATGTAAATTGTGCGATAACACTGGCCACAAAATCTAATCACTTGATTAATATAACAGTTTTTTAAATATTTTATTTGGTAATAGTTAAAAATTATTTAGTCTCAATTGTAATCTAGCTAGTTGGCAGACCATCGTGCTTTCCACTCATTATTCCTTGGTATATGGAAATTTTTTATCTTCTTTATCGTTTACCAAAACCTCCCTGACTGTTTTCAACGTAACTCAGTTAGTCTGTAAATACAATCAGTAATGCGTCTGTCGTATAAAAATTTGATATCCCAGTGTTTTGGCTGATATCTTTAAGTTAAGGTGGTAGTACTTACTATCATTCTGCCTACCATCATCAGTACCTACTTAACACTTAACTCTCAGTGAAATAAACGCTAATAATGTTAGCCAGCACTACCAAAAGAGCTTTTAAACGAAATCACTAAGATGAGAAAACTTAGTCAAATGCGTTTACTTATATTATAAATATAAATCATCTGAAAAATTATGTTTGGCATTATTATTAGTGTTAATAAAAAGCTCACTCAAACTGCTATTCATATTCCCAACTTATAATTCGTATATAATGTACCTAGAGTTTTGTGTAAGTAACTATGGCAACACGAATTTTCAAAACAATCATCTTGTAATGTAAATGAGGAGTTGTTAGGTCGGGGAGACAATGCTAATCTAGACAAGTAAGGAAAAGGATAAAAGATAAGATATTAGTCTAAAATATATAAAAAAATCACTGTATTAACTATTATCTCTGTCAAGCATAAATAAAGAATTGCCATCTAAATGGCAGTAAGTCTTGTCCAAGATAATCGTATCATTTGAAGTGCCAATTCATATATATATATATATATATATATATATATATATATATATATATATAATATTTATATCATATATATATATATCATATTTATTACTCATTTCATCAAACAGTATGAGTAAATAAAAATATAGAATCTGCATGAATCATAATATTATGCTCATAACTTTTTATATAATTGAGCTTTGAGTAACAAATGTCAGTAGTGACCTATGCTTTTCCGAAAATGATGACCTACTGTGCTCACTACATTAACTTGTCCGACTGATACAGCCACCTTTAGCAAGAACCAGATATTCTTTATACTTGCTAGTTTGCATTAATAAATTCTAACACTAACTGAATTATGAAACACTTGAAGTCAAACTAAATAGTCCGGATTATGTATCTCAAACAGTTCATTAAATATACGTATGATTTTCCGGATCACTCACGTAGACTGTTAGAAAGATAATATGTGTACAGAACAAGGACAATAAAGAAAAACGTCCCAGATAATGTGTTTTCAGGAGCTTAATGTAAACGAAAAATATTAGCTCATAATAAACTAACTCTTCCATAATGACAATTAGACTTGACGATAATGCACTTAATCCTCCCCCATCTTCAAGCATTTACACTACATGCGGCTACAATAAAAAATGAACACATTCTACTGGTATGAAATTTACTTGTGATTAGATTTGTTATTCATAAACTTTGAGTAAGACACTGATTGAAATGTGCTATTTATTTATTAGATAGGTATTTATTTGTGGAAAATTTAAGGCCAAAAGTAGATAGTCTGGAAATATGACATATTAAAGGAATTCTCAGCGATCTGTAGTTTGTAAGACTTAACTGTAACTTGATGCTGTCGGAATTGTATAATTCCAATTCGGTATTATATAATAACTGAGGTGGCTCAATTAAAGAAAACCAGGAAGCACTCAAAAGTTGTTTTGTCTTAGTATATAATTTTATAGTTTTCATCCTCATCACCGATGGGGATTGAACTAAAAATCTTCAGTTTTTACTGCTGACGTCACAGAGTTGACGTCGGCAACCAACAGTTTTTTAAAATAGTTCCTTAGTCTTCTAGCCATTTAATGATACTATTTACTAACTTTTTGTATCACTGTATGACAGGTCTATTGTTTATCAAACAAGAAAGGTTTTGTTAGTAAATAAAAGAAAGTAAAATGTCGGTTCGATTAATTCTACAAAGTCACGAAGAGTAAAGGATTCTTTTGTGAACTTATAAAGCAATTAATCATATACCATTACTCTTAAGGAAATCGTTTCTCTTCTCAATGGATGGTAACAGCGTATATTTCGCTTTAGTGTTTCTAACAAACAAATATGTTTGAATTCTTTTTCGCATGAACTTCGTTCACCACGTTTAGTTTCTTTATTTGGAAAATTTTTAGTATGATAGAAACTTAAAATATGAACAGTGTAGCGAATGTAACCAAAGCTGTCCTATATACTAATGGATTTGAATAATATATTTGATTATTCGGTTTTACATTCATTTATGGAAATATTTCAGGACTAAGTAAGTATTCAGTGCATCAAATTAATTCATAATATCGTAAGAAAACCATTTTTATCATCTAAAAACAACTTGAAATATATATATGATCAACATAGAACCTGGTACATATGTGCATCAGTCCATGTTGCTATACCTCTATAGCTTAACAAGAGATTAACACTACATTAGTAGAAGTAGAAGTTACATCAGCGATAATAGTAATAATGTGTGTGAACGCATGGAAAGAAGTTATGAAATAATTTTAAGCTCGCGATTTAAGGGAGGACAGTGAGTAAATACATCTGAGCCTTTGTGACCGCTTCTGATCTATGTTATTCAACGTTTCCAGCCATTAGTTACGGTATTCGCGTGGACCCCAACTAGGTAGTCTGCAGCTACCGATACGACTCAAACCAGTAGTCATTGATTTCATAGAATGATGTCATGCTTTAGTTCGGCCGCCTCAAACTTTCTCCCATTCTGCTCGTATATCAGCCAACATCGCGCATCGAGGCATATGTATTTATACATATATATATAATGAAATTAATAATGTTCAAAATCAGTACTAAAAGAGGTACCTTATTGACTATATAGTTAGGATGGAAATAATTCAATGGACTGTAAGTTGATGGTGACTAGAGAAGTGTATTAGGTTTTTGCTTAGTGAAAAGTTTACAAATTACAATAAATTCATTTTATTAAGCCTGAAATTATATTTTCCTTTCTTTCCGAATTAAAACTACTATCAAAGGAATAATAAATATTCTTTTCATTGTTGAACATTCTTATTCATTACCTATTGCCGTATTCTTCTTTTCGCATTATTTACTGCAATCTTCTTAGTTTCCTGCTTCATAGTCCACTTGATAAAAAATGAGTCAATTTCAATTGATACAGTTTTATTGTCTTCTATTCTCCTTTTTTATATCTGAATATCATAAAAGAGCTTTAGGAAAAATCAACAAGCGGCTGCTCATTGATAAGCGGATAAAGACAATCTAATAAATTAATTAGGATTATTAAAGGGAAGAAAAAAACAGAGAGACAAGTTATTGCAGGAAGTAAAATGAGAAATATTTCATAGAAATTCAAATAACATTTCTAATATAATTGTGATGAGTAAAGAGACTAAATTTTCAATTGAAATAATTGTTAAATGGAAACAAATCAGATTATGCAAACTTAATTCTTGATGTGGCCATTCTCAGGTCAAACAATCAATCAATGTCTGTTACTCCTCATAAAGCATAAACTGCTGACTAGCATTCTCCAACCAACTCTCTCCTAGGTGTTCCTTTCCAGTCCTCCCAAATGCTGTTCATTCCTTACATGTCTACCTCCAATTCCAGGCACAACATATTCTTTGATCTTCCACTTTCCCTGTGGTCTTTATGATTCCAAGTTAGTGTTTGTCTTTTGATGAAGTTTGGTGATTTCCTCAATATGTGTCATACCCACCCCCCCCCCAAGCATCTTTTGCGAATTATTTCCTCGGTTGGTAGCTGATTTGTTTTCTATCACACAAGGTTGTTGCTGGTGGTATCTGGTCAATGGATCCGAAGTATTTTGAGCAAATAGTTGTTTACGAATACTTGTATCCTCTGAAGGATGCTTTTCGTAGTTTTCCAAGTCTAAGCTCCATACAATAGAACTATCTCCACGTTTGTATTGAAAAGTCAGACTTTGATGTTGGTTGACAACTGGTTTGAGTCCCAGATGTTCTTCAACTGTAGAGATTCTGCCTGTGACTTGCTAATCTGTGATTTCACATCTGCACCAGATCCCCCTTTTTAATCGATGATGCTGCCCAGGTATGTAATAGTTTCCACATCTTTATGAGTTTCTCCGTCAAGTGTAATTGGGTTGGTGCTCGTTGTTTGTATCTAAGGCTCTCGTTTTTCCCTTTGTGTATGTTGAGGCCTACTGCTGGCTGCAGAGGCTGTTGCTGCACAGTCCATCTTCACCTGTATTTGTTGCTGTGTGTGGGGTAGAAGAGCTAGGTCATTTGCAAAGTCCAAGTTGTTTAGTTGCATCCCTATTGTCCACTGTATTGTGTGTTTGCCTTGAGATGTTGTAGTTTTCATAATTCAGTCAACCACCAGCAGAAAGAGAAAGGCCGAGAGTAAGCAGCCCTATTTGACATCGGTCTTCACCATGAATGAATCTGTGAGCTGTCCTCCATGGAAGATTTTGTAGTGTAGTCTATCGTAAGAATTTAGTACGGTATGGACAATCTAATCAGGTACACCATGATGTCGAATAAGGCTTAATAATGTTTTCCTGTCCACGCTGTCAAATGCTTTCTCGATGTCGAGAAAATTGTTGGTGTTGAGTCCTATCCAATTAATTGTTGAACAATCATCAATAGTGTTTGTGATTTGGTCGGTATTCTCAGTTACTTATGCTTTAATTCATAAATCTGTATTTGTATAATGAATGTTCATCATTATTCACTAGTTATTGTTATCATTATTATTTCTTTAAGTAAGTTCTTAATTTTTATTGTTTTAATTTTTTTTCAACTTTCTGTTATAGCTTGTTATTAAACAAACTTTTCAATACTTATTATTTGCTATTTTATATTCAACACTAGAAGGTAGTCAATTTAGAATTAGGACTTCTTGTTAGTTTTTGTTCTTTATCAGTATGTTGGCTCCTAGAAACCTAGTGTTCAATGTAAAATTCTAATTATCTTCTACTAGTGTATCGGTGATATATTTTATATCTGAGCTATTTATTAAATCTCAACTCACTTTCTGTAAAAGCTAGCTGGTTCATAATTATTGGTTACTAACATATATTGAATATCACGCTTATTCAACTGTTTGAAGTCATTTATTATCAAATCAAAGCTCATCTTGATATAGTGTTACTTAGTCTTGTGGTTTGATTTTAGATATGATTAGTGGAATCGATTAAGGATTCGTATATGGGTAACATAACATTATAAAGTAGATGATGAAATTTAACTCGTGTTAAGTATTATCTAGACATTGTAGATTAAAAAGGTGTAGAACAAAATTTAAAGTCAAGCGGTGGGATTCAATTAGCACTTAGCGGTTTTAACTCGTATAGTGATTTATAGCTTCACGTGTTATAACAAAAACATCATCGTTGTGAATTTACAAAAGTATTGTAAATTTTTAAAAGGCAGCATTTTACAGTTAAATGTCACTCAAAAATAATCTCACCATGATAAAATAAGTAAAAAAATTCTCATTTTGTTTAGTTCAGTGTTTATCAGCAAACTTACTACTTTAAAATGTAAAAGCAACACATTTGTTGTACGTTATGCTTCATTTATTTGTATGCAATAAAGTGCACTAAAGTTATTTATTTAAAAAGCGTTGACGGAAAAACAAATATTCATAGCTTTTTTTTGTTCATTTGATTTATGTTATTAAAAGATTTATTTCGGTTTTCTTATTCATCCTTCACTTTTCGTAGACACCGTTAGATATTGGCGTTTATTTCTTAATGTACTGATTTATTTTTCTCGTATACTGTTATATAATTAGTCTGAATACGCTTTATAATAATACGGCTCATGAACGTTGAACACATTTTATTAGGTTAGGAAACTATCGGATATTGTAAAGATTGTTAAAATTGATGTGCATTTCATGGACTAGTCTTTTTTAAATAATTATCAAAAACCAAGTATGCACTGAACAGTTTAGAACTGTTCATCAGTACACATCTTTGACCCCATCACAGATTGAACATAAAATCTTCAGATTTCGAAAAAGCACTTGATCTTTAGAGACAATAGTTTACAATCTGTGTTATATTGAGCATTCTCGTCTAGTGGTTAAACACCTCGGGCCTTGTCATCCCACTAAAGCCTTGGAACTACTTCTTGATACCAGTAACTAGTGAGTTTATGCTGAATAATTATAAGTAGTGTGGCGATTCCTTCAGGTGTTATCATCAGAAAACCTTAGTAATATATATATATATATATATATATATATATATATATATATATACTCATGATATATATGCTTGAATATACTTAATGGCACTAAAATATAAACCATCTTGATCATTCAATAAACAATTTATTTCTATCCAAATTTCATGCATCACTTTAGTAGAATCCAAATCGCATACTCTTTGAAAACTATGTTAATATATGAAGTATTTTGTGACTTCCGTCTATTGATATGCTTGTTACAATTGGTTACTTAACCATTTTACTGTTTGATTGTTTCTCTTTACCTTTTGTTTGCTTCTTGAATTTGTTCAAGTTTATTTCATTATTACACGTATATGCATATATGTAAGTTGCAGTTCCTTTGGTATATTCTGTTCTGATGTATTTCTGTTTTGAAAATATGTTGAAAAACATCCAATTTCAACGTTTTTTAGAAAAACGTTAAGCAAAATGCCAATTTAAAGAATGATTAAACGATTGGTGAGACAAATAAGTAATGAAATTACAGCGAAATTATGTATGTTTTGCTTTAATGAGCCTTTTTTGGTTATTGGTAATAATAGCCATATGACAATATTGTATAAACGATAATGGTTTTGAGTAATATAAAATGACACGTTTCTCTTTTAAACAAATAATGATATTATACACTTAAGTTTATTTTAAATAGTATACAAAATTTAAGCTTGAACAACAGTTTGCAGTTTTGCTACTCATTTTATCATTTGAACAGTGACAATTTACATTATATAATGACATACTAGTCGATTACTTTTTATTTTGCTATATTCAACTGTAATCATGTTATAGTTTGTTAAACCGTTAAATGAATGCAATCTTATTAGTTGTTTTTCCTAAATTTTTATACTGATTCGATTTTCATTTCATATTAATCTCAAGTTTCTGATGGAAAAAATCAATAGATTTGTTTTACAAAGGTTATTTATTATCCTAGAAAAATGTACTGACTGTTGAAAATATTTTTTCATAAGTGTCATCATACCTGTTAATTTTTAAATTAAAATTACAACATATTTTGGGATTTTGATAAATATAATGATTTGTTTTAGGCTTTATTTATATTTAATGGTAATTACGATGAGTAATCTAAATAGCATCCTATACTAACCATATAAACATTTTGCCTAGATTGCTACTAGGACACTATAGTTTCCTTAATGGATCAGTAATAAGTGTTAAAACGTATTCTTTTGCATACTCACATACAGAACTAAAGGATATACAGAAAATTTAGAGAACTGTTGAATTTTATTTTGAATGAGTCATACGCATATCTAAATTTGTCTTTTGATTCTGTTATACTTGTTTTCTCCGCTAACTTTTTTTATCTTAGCCAGTAAAATATGCACCAATTCCAACCGGTATTTATTTTGTAGGTTTTACTTTTCATATGAAGATACATCTGATACGGCAAGATACAACAACGATTCCTAGAACGTGTGCATGTCATAAATGCATTTTTTTGCTATAGGCAAATTGAGTATATCCATAATAGATAATGCTTGCAATAACCCTTAGTTAGAAACTGATGTTTTACTTACAATTAAATGTGGTTATTGAAATCCTTTTAAATTTGTATTTTGCAAAGTACTTTTTTCTTTTTAGCAGTAGTGATTTTAGTTGCTGATTTCAAGCAATAAGTTTATTGTTCCATTAACGTATATTATAAGACGCTTGTCGCTTAGAATTCGAAGCTATTCCAAACTAGTGTGAACTGGATAGCATCTTACTATGCAACAGTCAAAACAGTGTCTTGAATCAAATTCACGAGTTGAAGGTGCTCATTTACTAACATTTCTAATTTCAATCATTTTGCGATATATCGTAAAAACTGTTTTGTGTGTCTTGTAAGATTTCGTTGATCAGTTTTCGGAGTCAGTTGGTTTGAACTTTATTTTACTTGATAGACAATAGAGATCCAAAGTTGCCTCACTTCATAAGAGGTTACAGTTGGTTAATATTACAATCCCTATCTAGTCAGATAACAGAAAAAGTCACACAAATTAACCTAATTATTTTTAAATGATGTTGCCTATTGTAAATAGAGTTATCAAGTTTGTCATAATGCACTTAATTTAGAACGTCTTATATACATATATATCCTCATGAATTAAGGCCTTTTTAGGAATGAAAAATAACATCACCTGAATGAAGGTATCATAAATAGATCGATTGTATGTGACCTAAATATCTAACCTGAATCATTTATATTTTCAAAACTATTTATCCAAATTTGACTTTGTTGAATAGTCCAAAATGCTATTACTTATTAGTACATAGAACGTTAACATCACAACAAAACTTTAATAAAACATTACATTTAGTATAATTATTCAATTTATAACGTTTAGTTAATGACCATGTATTTACACATTTGAATATGCTAGTGATAAGGCACATATCTAAGGCTAATCTTCGAGAATTTTTCCGAAAGAGAAGATACGTAGCAACACATAGATGGTAATTTGTTGTACAAGACTACCCACTTTTATTAATGTGAATCTTTCTAACTAGTAAATAACCTGCTCTTATTGATATTACTAAGAATTATTGTTTTAAAAAGCAAATTATTGTGGTGGGGTAAAAAGAAGCATCCCATGCGGTGTGTTGTAGTGATTTATCACTTAGTATTTAAAATTGTATTTAAACGACAAAAGGAATACTGAGGTTGGGAGTAAATTACTAATTGTTGATGCTGTATCAGTTATTGAGGCTACGAATTATTGTCAGATGACACTGCTATAGCGTGTATTAAATGGGCCCAACAACTTTGTAACGTGATGAAAGATGCTTACTTATATATAAGTAGACTGGAGAGGCTAAGGCAACCAAACCAGTACGTTAAACTGGTCCATGCATATACTGTTTGTTAGTCTAAAAACTGTTGGTAGATGTAAACTATCTGGTTTTGGCTCGCACAATAATCGTGATCAGTGATTTAAAACATTTAGTTTTATAACTCAGAATTAATCACAGTCACCCAAATTCATTCACTTTATATCATTCTTGTTATATTTAGTTTTGGTATTCCTTCATACATATTTTATCATTCCTTATTTTCAAACCAGATCCTCTATGTTTACTCATTCCTATTATTATTTGTACCAACTAGATAATCGAGAATATTTCTGTGTTGAGTTTACCAATTTAATCTCGTTGTGTCAGTGTGATACAGAGTTTGGGGCTAGACTCTATCCTGTTTATATCTAATGACATAGTGCTAATTCCAATTGAACACACATTTGCAAATAACAAGGTAGTGATTTTGTTCTAACTACTGACAAACTTAAGATAGAATTAATGCTCCAACTCAAAATTTTAACTTATGAAGTCAACTGTTGCTCGCCTATCATAATAGTTGACATTTATTCTGCGTAGTCAATTTAATGAATTCGGCGATATGAATTGGTGGATACAGATCCACTAGTTTGCGTTTATTGTGACTGTTGCAAAGTTTTTAAATTTCTAAGTTTAAATGTAAAATCTTATAAATGCCAGAATGTTTATGAATTTCAAAATAATAGTTAAGTTCTCTTAAAAACTATTAAACAGTAGAATGTTCATTCATTCATATACTTGACTTAATCATATGTTAATTATAATTCCACCAAAACAAGACAGTAGAATAATTCGAAACATGTACGTGGTTAAAGCAACAATATCCTCATGCTAGAAATATCTAGAATTTTAAATCACTACACTAAGAAATTGTGTCATTTATTATTTACGATTACACCTTCCTATCTAGTTTTATTATTACTTTCAAATATGAACTATTCTATGACTTAAATCTTATTCAAGAGATTTCAATCAATCTGCTCATTTATATTCATATATCTTCATTAGTGAGTTAGAGAGATTCATTCTGTTTACATAATTTTGAATTTGACTGACAGACTCTATTCTGATTTATCTAATTTAATGTTACAGGAGCTTAGATTGTTATTTTTGCACTGTCAAATTTAAGCGTAAATTGACGTGATTAAAAGGTAAAGGGAGAATAAATTATTTATCTTTCTACTCATATACTATGTAGAACAGAAAATGCAAACTACCTACAAGAAAAAATGTGTAAATAAAAATTATTTCTTTTCTAAAATCTATAACATTTCAGTTATACATTATTTGTTGTTGTAAGAAAGTTTTTTACTTTAGACTAAAGAAATATACCATTAAAAAAGTAAATTTATATCCTCAATAATGGACTGAAGGTTTTCTGGGTTATTTAAATTTAAACTGAGGGTGATTCTATTTTCTCTGAAATATGATATCAGAATCGTTAGTAATTTTAGATTTATATTTTCTCATAATAACTTTCAGTTGACATTCAAACTTTAGTTTCATCGTATGACTTGTGGATGGGGTTCTTTGAAATAAGAATTTGTTCAAATCACAGATTTGTTGTCTGCCTTATATACTAATCGTGAAGAATATCGATTTCAGCGGTAACTTCGTATTAAACTGATTGAATTTGTCACAAGTTGGTGTTGGTAGGGTACCATTAAAAATCAGGAAACGCTGGATAATTGTTTCTTCCTATCATGGGACTCCTCAGCAGCAAGTGCCTAAACCTCTGTACTACATTCCAGGTATCCGATGGTAGGATTCTCACTTTCATCAATTTGTGGTATAGAACGACGACTATCCTATCAACTAGACTTAATACCAATCTCCACAAACCATCTAAATTCAATTTCATATTTGTTTATTTTCAATTGGATTAGTCTGAAAAGTAAGTTGTTGTAAGTCACAGAAATATTTCTGATACACAAAACTAAGCGTTTTGTGTATATGAGTTGAAGGAAAAACTGAATCAATATCTCTGTCATTTTTATGTACTTTTGAGTAACTAGCTTCACTGTAGGGTCCATACCTAATCATTTAACGATTTTATAGTCTTGATGATAACAACCAGCATGTTATATAAATCATTCGCGTCTCTATCGTAAGTCGTACCTGAAGGCCAATAATTTCTAATTGAAGGTAGTGGGCATGGTTGTGGGGATTTATGTTAACGCGTCGGATACAATAAATGTACTTTTAGTAAAACAGACTTGTGTTTAAATTATTTAACGGTATTTGTTTATGTGATGAAAAAATCCAAAAAGTTGTACAAAGTCGACTTGTCTTTTATTTTATTGTTTGAACAAGCTAGTGTCTTATCAGCATGGTGAATGGAAGTTTGAGAAATGTGACATGTAAAATGATGGCTGTCAAATTATTCACAGTTTTTAAAAAATCAAACAATTACATGTAATCAAAAAGTACTTTTCTATGCACATTAACATCACTTAGGATGCAAATGAACACCAAAGTGCGTTATGTAACTGTCTAGATGTAGTTCGAAAATCTTGAATAGAGCTCTTTCGAGTTTTAGATTGGTTCTTTAAGTTTCACATCAACCACAATACCTTTAGACTACTGAGTGACGTCTAGCATTTCCCATAAATTTTAATTGATATAGGTTGATGAAGTAACTCGCTTTAAACAGTACAAAGTCTTTACAAAACCCAGAAAGTAAATTCTAATGATTACAAGTATGATTTTATGATTTCCGAAACACATTTATTTATTATCAGTTTAGAAATCAGGTTATGTGATAACGTTTTTCACGAAACAGATCCTGTACATCTACCTAATAATATTCTGGGTAATTAAATTATGTAAAGATTACTAAATTATTTCACTGCACAGCACTGTCCCAATGAATATATTTCAGTACTTTCATCTTAAATAACTAGTTATTCATATTTTTCTGAGATGAATGATCTGTTTGTGAAACAATGATTGTCATTCCTGAGCGATTGCACTAACATGAAGTTCTAGAAAGAATAATGCTAAATCTAATTGGATAAATTTAACTGATTACGGTATACGCTAATGCAATTAGGTGAGTTTCCTTACAAAATTTACAATATTCCTTAAATGTGTTGCTCCAAAGGATTAATTTTTTTATTTATTTGGTAAGTACTGAACTTTTTATTTCAGGAGGCTGGGATTAAAATGAATTTATTGAAGAGAAAAAGATTTCCGTTAAAATAAACGCTTGACTTGAAATCTTCATTGATAATAGGACTCGAATATTCAGCATTCTTCACTACATGAACGGAAGATGACCAAAATTACATAATAAAGT
Organism: Schistosoma mekongi; assembly: GCA_034768735.1. Taxonomy (NCBI): domain Eukaryota; kingdom Metazoa; phylum Platyhelminthes; class Trematoda; order Strigeidida; family Schistosomatidae; genus Schistosoma; species Schistosoma mekongi. The sequence continues at coordinate 59,172,695 of CM068305.1, read as the reverse complement.
ATACTTTGAGAATATCGAAAATGTTGCAGACGTTTTCAGTTAACTGTTTTATATACCCATATTTTAGTCTTCTTTGTAGATAATTACTCTGAACACATTTAATATATGAAAATCAGTTTTTTGCGGCATTATTTATCATATATAATTAGAATAAAGATTATTATTATTGCACTTGAAAAAACAAATAATTAAGTAACATTGTGTTTGCAACTTTTAATTCATAGAGAGACATTGTTACATGAAACTTTGTATAGTAGTAAATAGTGAATAATAGTAAATAGAGAAGAAAATGATCAGCCTAAACAAGAAGTATACATTTATAATCTTTAAAAAAATTCGTGTGCAAAAAATTACAATACATGCATACTTTGACCTCTTGTTTTAGTTTAATACATTTTACTGTTATATAAACATGGATCTTCAATACCTAAATCTTTAAGTATCACTGTCGTACGTAACTTCACATGATTCATACCATCCATTTGTAGATGATTACCATATCCAGCCCCGAAATCTCTGGTAAGTGTTTACAAAAGATGAATTCGTCTTTGAAAAGAAAAATATTTATGGAACTTTAGAATTTTAGTTTGTGTGGAATTTCAAAATTCACTATATTTCTTATCGACAAATGACTAGTAACAGGTAAATATTCATTGAAATTTGAAAGCACCCTGTAGAACTCTTTTTTAGCTCACTATGCTGCACAGTCGGCTTGTGGTGAATAATAAAAAAATAATAATATTCGATATTAAGTTGATTCAGATGATAAGGAAATGGATGTGATTGTTTTATATTTAAAAACTTGGAAATGAGTAAAATTTAAATGTATAGGTTAAAATGGAGCCACAAAATTGCTATTTTCAAATATCTGTCTGCAGGTATTACATTACATGACTGTCAAAACAACTAAAACCTCTATTTTTAAAGGTCGCGTTAAAGCGTAGCCCTACTTATGACATTTTCCAATACTATCTACAAAGACAGACAGATCTGTGGAAATCATTTACTAATAGGAAATGTGTTCACTGTGAAGGATTTATCAACTTATTGTCATCAAGCTTCTGTATTTTAATTCAATAAGTTCAACCATTTTTTGCTGAATTTAATTTCGATCACTTAAGTATGTGTTTAAACTTCTCATTTTCAATTATGCACATTTTCCAGTAACTCTGAAAATATTCTTTTGGAGTTTATTGTTTATATTAATAATGATCATTTGGTTGTGAATTTAATGTTATACATTTTGGGCTAAACTATAAGGCTGGGGTAAATCAATTAAAACAGACAAAACTGTTTTCAAAGTTCTGCTCGAAATTTAAAAGTAGATTGCTTTTATCTTGTATTATATAATAGACTCTATAGAAATATCTTTGTATACTGCCTATACAATTTAAACATTTTAGAGAATATTCTTTTCTGTAAGATGATAGTGACAATGTAGATTGTTCCATGTTCTTAAGTGGTTTTATCTGAGTTGCATACAAAAAGCTAAATATTCGGTTTTTACTGTTATTAAATTCACGAAGAATTCATTTTATTGATAGCTCACTGAATAGTATGAGAGCGCATGAATTACTATTGATAGAATAATTTACCATTCATATTCACAACGTTTCTCTATCGTTATGGCATAACTCCATCAGGTTACCACATTGGCAGATCTATTATTAGAAGTTTTGCAGGAGATAATAATTTATTTGTGGCTTCACAAAGAATTCAAGGAAAGAATTTATCGTGAATATTCCTACATTCCGACAAATAAAGTTTTGTAACAGTATTTCTACAATATATGGATTAAAAAAAAACGGACAATAAGCAAGAAAGAGTTAAACCTCTTTAAACAATTTTACTCTTTTCGTAGGATACTTGTGATTTATACAGATTTTATGTTAATTGAATAAAAAGTGGTTTTACAACCATAAGGCCACTCATTTCCACTTAACTGATTACATCCCATTTTGTATTACTAGTTATTTTTTAAATGGATACTATTGTAGGCCTGTAGCATCATACTTTTGACAAATTACACTCATTTATTGTTTGTCAACCATTCTTCAAGATGAAATAATTATTAGCCAGAGGGTCCTGGGTTCGATCTCCAATGAGGCCGTGAATGCGCACTGCTGAGGAGTCCCATACTAGGACGAAATGGCCGTCCAGTGCTTCCAGGTGATCAATGGTTGTCTGATTCAGACCACTTCGTGATATCAAAATGAAAATTATTAAGTCGAAATATTTCTGAATAACTATGTATTATTGACATCAATTAGCCACTTCACTTATTTTGGAAGTCTGATTAGCCCTGATGGGTTAGTCTCTGACGAAATCTCAGTATGAATTCAAAAAGCTCGTTTGGCTTTTGCCAACTTACGTCACCTATGGCGTAGACGAGATATTCGTCTCCCAACGAAAGGGAGAGTGTACTGCGCAATAGTTCGCTCTGTCTTACTGTATGGGTGTGAGACGTGGCCATTAAGGGTAGATGACACTTGAAGGTTACTAGTTTTTGACCATCGATGTTTACGAAACATCTCTCGCGTTAGCTGGGATCACCGAGTAAGTAATAACGAGGTTAGACGACGGGTATTAGGCAAATGTGGTAAATCGGTCGATGAGGTTGTGAATCTTCATCGACTGAGGTGGTTGGGACATGTGTTGCGTATGCCCAACCACCGTCTGTCTCGACGCATGATGTTGGTTGATATTGGAGTAGGATGGAAGAGAGTTAGAAGCAGCCAAACGAAAACATAGCATTAGTCCATGAAGTCACTGACAGCCGGTTTAAGTCGTGTCGGTAGCTGCAGACTACCTGGATGGGGTCCTCGCGATTACCGTAACCAGTGGCTAGAAACACTGAGTGACATGGCCCAGAATTGGTCACAATGGTGCAGATGTATTCACTCATTGTCCTCCCTTAAATCATGAGCTTTAAATTATTCCATAACTTTCTTTCTACGCTTCCTGAACCATATTTTATATATTCACACTCCTTGTTACTATTATTATTTTATTTTATTGAAGTAACTTCTACTAATGGTGGTGGTGTTAATCTTGCAGTGTCATAGAGATATGGCAACTTGAACCGATGTACACATGCACCAGGTTCTATGTTGATCGTACGTACATTGACATCAATTTTATTAGTCTAGTCATAACAAATGGATAAGCTATTGAATGAAACCAAAAAAATAATTGTTTACTCAAACGTTCATAAATTGATTCTTAAATATGCATAATTATCTATTTCCTAAGATTTTTGATTTCTTCACTTCAATTAAGTATAAGGATAAACCAATAAAATTGAATGTACTCTATCATGATATTAACGTTTAAATATGTGTTTAGATATATGTTCTATTTACAAAGATTCATATAACTTGGAATGATAAATAGATTGGTATTTAGTTTAATAAGAAAAACAAGGTCAATCACTGGTGAATGATGTATTGTTGTAGAATTGATTATTTATCACTATACAATTGTTAGTGTGTTATAGAATATACTCCTCCTATTAGCAGTAGATATTAGATGCTATGTGTTTCGAATATCAATTGTATGAACTTGATTGATGATTTGTTTGTAAACTAGTAATTGTAACTCTTTTTGTTGAAGTATGTAGATATCACTTCGTTCGTTCTAGTATTAAGTAGATGATTTCCTATTTACTTGTATCTGAAATTAATGTTTTTAAAAGCAGTTTATTTACAATCTCTACAAACAGTATAGATTTTTATTTACTTTAGGAACCAGTTAGAGTCGGAGTTTTATTCAAGTGTGCATGTTACAAAGTCATTCAAATAGCATCAGGCATAATATCTCAAACAGTCAATCCTAGTAGTTAAAATAGTCATTTGCTCATTTTATAGTCAGTTTCAATAAGGAATCCATCTTTTACAAAATTATTTCTTAAATAATCAGTTAATTAGTAAGGCTGTTATATAGCCATTAATTCATGCTGTTCAAACAGCATTTGTTGCGTTTTTCAACTTATACAGAGGGCATGATTAAACCTAAATACAAAAATTTATAATTATACTCATTGTGCACTTTACTGCGAGCCACGTATGAGCCTATGAGTGTTCGACACTGAAACCACCGTCTACATACTATTGTTTCTCAAACACATCTCAGCTCAGCTATGCATGAGTAAATCTTGTTATTTTAGTAGGATACTTATCAGTAACAATGAAAATTCTTAGTGGTATGTCCTTGTAAGTGGGATAGATTTTTAGGAGTATCTTACGAGGATATCCTATTCTATGATGATTGTAGGGCGGCTGACACGTCAAAGTCAGATAGTAAGTAATAAGGATCACGGATCATCTTTTATGTTGGTTCATTCGTTTATATATCAGTTGAACTACAGTGGTTATTAGCTAAGAAAATCATCATCTGTGAACACATTTTATGTGAACCAACATGAGGGATTATAATACAATTTGAATACAAAGTCACATTTAATTAATTGATGCAACCATCTGTCATAACATTTAGAATTGGGATAATGTTTAGATTTAGATTAAGGTAACTAACAATTAAAGCATTTGAATCTGATGTACATTCCTTAACATTTACAAACAACTCAGTTTTGTCTAGACTGACAATTGGAGTATTTTGAATATGATTTAAGTTTACATACTTAATTGTGATAATTCTGGACTATCATTTCTACTGATTACAAAAAAGAAGATTGAAAGGTACATTCAATCATACGCTTGATTTAAAGTGATCTGAATGCTGTAAGAATATAGGAATGTGAACCAAATGACTTGCAATTCATTTGCGCTTGATACATCATGAAACACTGTATAAATAAAAATTTGCGATAATTCATAAAATTGTTTTGGTTGTATTATCCATATCACCTAATCGTACAACAGCTTTTGTACAATAATTGTAATTACATCAATAATAACACAAAATTTTATCAATTTTTAATGCATTAGCAACTTTTATCTAGTTATTGGAGATTGTACTCATAATAATCGTCTGATATTCCATGATTTATACTAAGGAAACTCAATGAAGACTTATTTCTTAACTAGATCGACATGTATATAACATTTATTAAATGGAATTCAATAATTATCAACCAATCAGTGCCTGTTACCTTATGTGGAGCATAGGTTGCCAACCATTATATCCAAAGTCGGTATTAACAGTGTACTTCAAGTTAGATATAATCATTTAATTTAAATTCTGCATTACAAATTGAATAACCGTACGCAAGAAGCAGGTATATAGTTAATCTTTCCTAACTCACCTCATCATGAAGGTGAAGCCTACATATTTCTAAAAATATAGTTACTTTAGGTGACTATCAAATACTTTCTTATTTTCTGATGGTTATTTATTATTGACTTCATAGAAACGAGTTGGAGCACTTAGATTAATGAATGAGCAGATTTGTAATTGTGATAATAGTTAGTTTTTTCATCCTTTGGTTTGGTAGATTTTTAATGACGAGTTTCAAATTAATTTCAATATATCTGCTACTTTATTTGCACAAATGAAATTACTTTTGTCATAGTTTCAACAAATATTTTATATGTACTAAATGTGTTCACTGCCTGATTCAGCACAAGATAATTATTTGTGTATCCAGAAGTTTTTTCGAAGTTCTAGTTAGTTGTGATAGGTGGTATATAAGTATAATGTGAGTAAAACAATAATCATCAGTATTATCAAAGAGTGTTCTCTTATATCATCAACTTAATGAATTCAGAAAGATGTATGCAGATATTTAATAGTTATGTGTTCCAGTGAGTGGATGATTAAATATGACGTCATCCAGTGCTTTCTTGTCTCCAACGATGCAGCAACTCAGGTTATTCTATGAAGAATACTGCATATATATTCCGCTAAGTCGAAAATGATAAAAATCTAATTTCCTTTTATTTGAGTAGTTTGATTGACTAACTGATATTTTGTCAAAGTAATATCCTTTATATTTACGAAAAATAAAAGTGGTTATTATTCATTAATATTATTTAATAGTAGTCTGTATTAAAGCTATTTATTAGATTGTCTCACTAATGATAACACTATCAAATTGGTCACTGAATTAAATGTTTAGGTATCTGATCTATTAATTTGGTTGAAAAAGTGCTATATCAGCTGATTACTTATAAAATTAGTAAAAAAATTATAGATACAACTTGAAGGCAAGTCCATTTATGTAAGTTTCGACATATTCATATTATCTAGATTAAAGCAAATGATCATTGTGTTATTTCATTTACTGAGAATTGCTTAAAAATATTCTATGTATGTTAAAGTTTACTGAATTCTGGAATATATATTTTATGATCTTGAACTGTATGAGGTTTGTGTTTTAAAAATTTCACCAATTACCCATACCTAAAGGTTATTGATCCAGAAACACTTATCACTTATTCAATATAAAAGACTAGTTACGTGAAAGTGTCATAACTTTTCTTCTGGTATCATAAAATTTTTATTGTATTAATGAGGATATATTGAATTCAATTAATTTTATGCAAATATACAGTGAGATATATTGATTGAATTTATTCATCTCATTCATTGTTATCTTAATAAATTCAATTTTAATAATATAGTCTTTTGAAATTATCTGTGTCTAGCATTGAACACAATTCCATCGAGATGTTTCAATAACAAAGACTACTTCATTATGAAATTATTTCAGAATTAGCATCTAGTTCATGAGAACTGATTTAAGTTTATATTTTAAATTAATAACTCATTTGTTTCAATATGATGATCTAAAATATATCAAAGTAATTAAATGTCTAAACAGTTACCATAATTTGTTTTAGATGTGATATATGATTTATTAAAAGTAAGTAATATAGTTAGTGACGATTGAGTATGTTAAAGCTAGAATATAGATTGATAACACTCATGCTATATGCCGATATACATATTTTTGTAGACTAACATTAAAACTTAAACATTTTTATACGAAATAAATATTTTATATTTAATTTGAAGATAAAGGTTATCACAATCAGACCTCGCTATTTTTATTGTTACACAGACAGTTAATACATTTCATTTACAGACAAATCTTTTTTATGTTTTCAAATTGACTTCCTTTCATGCTATCATCAAACTTTATAATTAGTTCTATCCAGTATCACTTGAAAAACATAACATAATCTAAACACCATTCCAAAATAGATTTAAAAATTATTTATCTCACATAATAACATCTAATGGTTACTCATTAAAAACAAAGAATATATTAAAACGCCCTTCGTATGTATATTTATTTATGCATATAAGTGTACGATGAATAACCTATTGTAATACATAATTTTAACTTTAGATATAATAAATCGATATAAGGAGCTATTTACATCGAATTACTCTTCATGCATAGATAAACTAGATGCCTACTGGTCCTACAAAATAAAAAGATTACATAATTGTTGTAAAACTTCACTTTCATGAATTTATAAGGATTTGCTTGCCAGAATTTCAAACTTATTGCATTCGTTTATTTCATTTCTTGGCTTTATATTAGTTTTATGAAAGCTAAATATTGAATGATGTAGTGACATTGTTTTTTATATTAGCGGTAGTTTTCAAAAAATTTAAATTACATTGAAAAGATTAAAGATGATTAGCTTCACTTCACAGTGTCAAAGCCAAACCGAATGCCTCACTTTTATGAAATATACATTCATTCACCATCTTACTCTGTCTTTTGTTTAGAATGACTCTTAACGTCATCATACGTCTTAATTAGAATGCAATCTATGCAAGTTAAAATAATAAGGCGTACATATGCTCATATAAGAAATGTATAGACTTTGAACAAATTGCCTATTCGTAAGTATTTGTCTTTTAGTTCAGTCTCTGGAACTATTCAATATGCATGTGACCTGAATTCCGTTTAAGTCTCATCAGTTCAGTCAAAATTTGAGTATAATTCCAGTATGTTGTTCATAATACAATGTTAATTGTGACCTCGAATATAGGGATATTATAATAATTAAATTTAATGTAACAACTATTATGTGTAAGTCTATCTGGTTAAGTAACAAGTCTTTAATGAGTTTCCTTAGTATGAATCTTGGATTATTGATTAGATGATTATTATGACGAAAGTTAATATATAAAGGAAAGTGAGATCATGTGAAATTCATTATGTAAATGGAATGTAAATATAAGTATTGTTGTACATTTAATTATTACGAGTTATAGAGAAGTTAATTTCCCTCTGTTTTCCCTCACATTCATCGTTATTTCTGTATCCTTATTTCCTTCTTATATGTTAGTCATCTGTTGTCGTTTCTTTTATTTACGTTTGTAGTTCCATTCAACACTACTCCAGTGTCTCCTATTACTAAAGATTATGTAACCTTTAGGAGCATCGCGTTAATAATTTCTATCCACCTCTGAATACATAAATTTGACTGTTGTATATTAGAATACTTCAAAACTAATGAATGTGAAACTGGGTTCTTTTAACTGTCTTTAAAATGTAAATTAAATAGTCTTCCCTTCACCACAGGAATTATTCTGAGAGGCAAAAGTAATTTTATGAGAACAGGAGAGAGGTTCATCCCAAGGCTTCTGATTGAGCTTTAGTTTGGTTTTACCGACTTTTACAAATTCTTCATGCTCAACATTTTCCACTGTATTTAATTTATAACACTGATTAATTCATTTTGGTACAGTTACGTTTCATTTATTTTTCAGTCATTTATCAATATAGGGTTCAGTTTCTTTTCATATTTCAGTGTTGGATACATCAACAGTGTTTATCTTCTACATTTTACTAAGAAGTATCGACATTTCATTGCACTAACATACAATGGATCTGTTTTATTATATGAAAGAAAGAAAAGAGTCAAATTTATTTATCGTTTTACCAACACTTCTGAAATCTGAATTATTTCATCAGCCAAGATAACTAGATTATTTATGCATCTTTAATCTCCCTGAAATCATTGTACCTTACTTGTTGGCATGTAGTTTAAGTGTTTTTATAGCTTCTAAGGTGACTTATTTGTTAAATAATTCAATTGAGATGGTTACTTTTGTGGATAATTATATTTTTGGATGATTGGATACGTTACAGATTGACGTTGGTAGGGTACCGTTGAAAACCAAGGAGCACTCAACAGCTATTTCGTTCGATCACATAAGTTTGCCATAGTTGAAATAAGTTATTCTTTGTCGTCAGTCCATGAAGTCATTTACTATCGGTTTGAGCTATGTTGGCAGGTGTAGATTACCTGGTTATGGTCCGTACGACTGTCGTAACTAACGGTTAAAAATGTTGAATAACATATCTCCGAATAGATTTTAGTGATCGCAGGTGATTTTACTCTTCGTGTTACCTTGAATCTTCAGGCTGAAATCGTGTCATATTCTTTGGAATAGTTCTTTCTTTATGTTCTTCTCTTTTTATAATAACTGATGTTGTTACTACTACTACTTTCGTATTCAAATTGACTGGGTGGTATTGTTTGTAACCTTGACCTATACACATTCGTTAGACTCCTCTTTTTTTATGACTGACTGACAGAGAATTCGAAAATTAAACAGTATGAATCTTACTATTTTTCGATGTTTGCTTTTTGCATACAGACTAATCATATCAATATGCAAGCTTATTAAGGTTTTTCAAGAATGTATCTCATATGTTACTAATTGAGTAGTATATCTGAATTTCTTCAATTAGATGTTAATTGTAGTTACGTATTCCTTTCCAAGTGCTATTATTATAATTATTATTATGAGTTAGATTGTGACTAGCAAGTGGAATCTACAATGCTCGTTTCGTCCTGTTTGGGACTCGTCTACCGGATGTACCTACATCCCATTGTTGATGTCCAAACCGAGATTCGAACTCAGTTCGTCGGGTGTTCATACTGCAACTCAAACTTAGTTCGTTTCGTGTTAAACGCCACCGCGTTTACCACTAAGCTACTTAGTCCAGACGGTGACACTTGTGCAACTGGTATGTACATATAATTCAAGTGTATTTAGATCTTCCCGTTGATTTGTTATGAACTGAAACTGGTCAGCCCCTGTTGCCATATGTGCCATATGTTGTCAGTCACAATCCAACGTGAAATAATACTCGTGCTACCGCTATATCGATGCAACCCACTCAAGATGCACATATGGTAACAGAGACTGACCAGTTTCAGTCCATAACAAATCAACGGGGAGATCCTAACACATTCGAATTATGTTATTATTATTGTCAACGAATTTATATAGTTTAAAAACAATCTATGATATATTCAGAGGGATAAGTTGACAGATAATTATCATAGAAACAGTGAAACTTAGTATAATAATGACAAATAATATTAACTAAGTCGGAAACAAATAGTAATTGCAATTTATGCTTTTCATTTAGAAATATTTCTGTTTACAAACACCAAAGTTTCATAAATCATAAAATGGGAGAACAATATTACTTTTAAACTGACATAGTAAATCTATCGATTTTTTTTTGTTTTGATATTTGTTTAGCTTTTTGCTTTAAGTTTATGTCTATCAAATCGTAATTAATTGACTAACTGATAAACCATTAACATTTATCTATGCTGTACATCGTTTATACCTCAATACTTTTTACAACGACACTAATTGTTATTTATCTTTTCATATCTGATAAATAAGCAGTTTCCATTATGTCTTAAATGAATACGTTGTAGTTAGGTTATATTTCTGTAAGGAAAACATCATTTAATTAGTTAGTTATTAGGTCGTCCATTAATTATTCTTATAGGTGACATAGAAGCAGAGGTTGGAATCCTAAATAGTGTTTGCACTTAACCTACACAGATTCAGTAAGCAAACTGAGCTTGCTGTTGAATTCTTATATATATATATATATATAGAGAGAGAGAGAGAGAGAGACGGTTGTTAGAATAAAGTGAAATTTACTGAAGATCCAATTCAAGTAGGCCAAAATAAAATTGAATTGGGTTATCCTCTGTGTTTTAGGTGTTTATCAATTGTACAGCATCAAAATGTTTTCCGTCACTTTTCCTGACATTTTGTAGGTTAGTGTTGCATATTATGGCGCAATTTTCGCCATATATTTCAAACCTTAAAGTATATTAATTTTATGTTCACATATGGTATGTCAGGCTGCCCTACACTGGATATATTTATGCAACCAGGAGTGGATAATCTATATCTTATAATAAATTCTTTAGCAAAAATTAAGTTCTCTTATGTACTCATTTAATAAGTGCAAAGGAAAATGACCAAAAGCATTTGAAATGGTAAACATTTAAAGAATTCAGATAACTTCAGCTTCAGAATCTGTTGTCTTGTTTTATGATGTGATAAATGAGGTTGGTCGTTATATCACATTTTCAACCCATAGTCTCATTTTGTTTTTAAGAGCAAAACATGTGTTTAAGATTCCGGGAAGACACGTTTTCTATGACTTTATCATAGATACGTGAATAAAAGCTCAAGTGGTATAACTTTATTGAACATATTTATAGAGAAATATCTCATAAGAACCAAGTAAAACACATATGTCTTGGTAATTATCACAGTGGTTTACTCTATTTCTTAGAATGATTCATTAGACTTAACCGACTAATTTTATATTTCACAATGAAAATGAAACCTACTGTATTTGATTTATGCCAGTTGGAATTTATTCAATTATTTCATAATATAAAAATATCTAAAGCTGTAAACGAATATGGGAACAAAATTTTGTTGATTTTTCTAATTAGTAACTCATTGTTCCCTTTATGGAAAAAATGTGGAAAGTTAAATTTTGATTTTCATTAACAATCATTTTATTTTTATTATTGATTACTTAATAGTTATTAAACAAATAAGTACAATTGTTTATTTGATTGTGTTCGTTTCAGATTGATGTTGCCAGTGTACTATTGATAACCGCAGAGCACTGGACAACCGTTTTGTCCAAGCATGGGACTACCCAACAATGCACACCCTAGTTTCTACCCCAGGAGTATCAGGTTGGTCGATGCCTAACTCTTTGTACCATAAGACCAACATCCAATGGTAGAATTCCCACTTCCATCAATTTTTGATACAACACGCCAACCATCCATTATCATTGGTGACCTTTTTTTTGTCTCCTGACAAGTCTGAACATCATTAGTCACAACTTCTCACTAGAGCTTCAGGTTTTCAGTGGTACCTTACTAAAATCAGTTTGTGACGAATTCAATCAAATAAACGACTTGCTACAAATTTCCACAAACCACCTCGATTCAAATAAGTAAGTTAACAAAAGTTAATATCAGTAAGATTTAGGAGTACATTTATGATTGATGATGATTCTAAAACTAATTCATGCATCTAAATATCTTAATCATCATCATCATCGTCATTCGAATTTTACAGGTACATATTCACATTTTGAATTTAAGACAAACTGTTTTATGAGTGGTTGTAGATGAAAGTCTATACTATAACAGCCCTGTCTAGTTGTGAAAATAGTCGCAATTTGTACAATGAATATCTTACTGAGAGAGTCAAACGTAGAGGAATTTTCAACTTTTGCAGAGAATTGTGCCCAGTAATTCACTTGTATATATGTTAATGTACATATATAATGGAAAATCAGAAAGAAGAATTAGCGTTCGGCCTTCTTAGAAAACTCCTCAAAATTTGTAAACAAAATGCTATTGCCAGGCACTTGTTTGACAGTGAACATGAGGTTGTGTTGGGGATGTCAGATCCCCAGAATTCTCTTATTAAACCTGTTATTTTTGTGATTTATTTGTGTAGATTTAAATTTCTCATTTTTGCGCCAGAAGTTTCCCTTTTCACCTTCAGTTCGTGTTACCCACTTAATGAGACGCTAAATCTTATTGGTTCGTTGTTTATTTTAGTACGCTATTTGTAACATTTCAAGGACGCTCTCTCTTTTTGTATATATACGCATGAGATGTGTGATTGTCGTTCCGTTTGCTGGGCTGTCTGTGGAATTAGAAGCTTCTGCTGACTTTGGACTTCTCTCTCTAGCTAGCTGGGCTGGGGCGCTGCGTATAGCTTAGCTTACTGGTTGTTGTGTTGCTGGTCATACGTTCGCTAGCAGGTATCGAGTTGTAATTTATTTCGCGAGAACCCTAACAATTCGCGACGGGGTTGGAAATCATCGAACCAATCAAGCTCAGCATCTGCAGCTAAACCAAGGTCATTCGTCTATTGGTCGAAAAGTCGGGTCACTTCAAGTACCAATCAGAACTTCGGATTCTCACCATTGACCTTGCATCATATTTGCTATTAGCTGAGTTGAAAAATCGGCATGTCAGCTTTAAGCGAACGCTTAAGTTTATCGATGTATAGGCTTCTCATGGCTAACCAGCAGTTAATTGAGTTATTGCTGCATCAAGCTGGTATTCAAGCCAACAGCCTCAGCATGCTGGTAATCGACGGAGTAGTACCGAAGCCCACGTCTGAAGTTGAGCCCCAGATCCAACCAGAACGTCTGACAGGAGTATCTCCGTCTCATGTGTTTAGTATTACTGCTTCAGAGAACCAAGCTGCACTGGAAACATCTGTTCAGATCGTTCCAGACGTGGAACAATCATTAGATGACAAGCCATCCGTGGTTTCCCGACTATCCACAGAGTTACAGAGTGCTTGTTGCAATAAAGGCGCGCACATCTTGGCCGCCAACCCGAGTCAGAAGTCTACTTCTATAAAAATATCCAGATTTCCTGCCGCCCACAAAACGACGTCTAAGCACTCAGCAAGAAGAAGCATTAAGTCTAGGAAGAATGCTACTGTTGTCGACGTACGCGCCAGATGTGATCATTTCCGTGACTCAATTTATCTGCGAAGTTGCAGCAATACGAACTTAAAAGCTATGCATGTTCAACATAATGCAGTATTGTTCCTGCCATTACACACAGATCCCACTACGCTCCGTTGAGGAGGAGACTAGTGGTAGATTGTAGTTTTCTAGTTTGCGATGTAACTAATCATGTCTCTTTTTTTCTTGAGTACATTGTAGTTTTTACCTGACCACACCCAAAGCTGAACTGGTCAAGAAACGTATCATTATTGTCTTTTCAAAAAGGGGAGGTGATATGCCGGGCACCTAACGAAGATTGTCTATCTTCGAGAGCTGTGCTTTTGAACATCATTTCAATTATTATAACTGTGGGTAGTGTTAACATTTTATTTCTATGACTGTTATGTCCCTCTTGTCCGGTTCTCTCGTTTGTATATTTACTCTTGGCGCATTGTTTATTTACTATGAACTACGCTTACTTAATTGTGTACAAGCTGTACTCATTCACTGCCACTCTTCCTTTTGTTCTGTCTCAATGTTGGATTTATGATTGGTTTATCGTGTGGTCTGACTCTATGTATATATAAAGGCATGATTAAAATATAATACGTTCTCAGTTCTCGGTTCTCAGTTCCCGCTCTCTCAGTCTTCCTGTTCTCAATTCTGGTTGTCCTATTGTCGGCCTGGGGGTGAGTGGGCTTAGGTCAATCGCACATTCTCAACTAGGCACGCATCTCATTGTTGTTCGCGTCCACCAACAAAGTCATCCTCACCCCTCCTCCTTCCTTTTCTACGCATCATAACAGGTTGATACTTTAAAATATTCTAAGATAATCAATAAGCAAAGGACAGTCAAAGTTCTACGTTTTGCAGAAATAATTGCAGGTAGGTGTTTCAAACCAACTTTTGATATCTAAACAACACTGTTATCAATCTTTTACTTAGTGACTTCTGTTTAAGATTTTGCTACGTGACTATCTTTATTTCTATGGACCTGATAATTTCAAAATTTTGCCTTCTTTACTGATCTTTAATTGGCCACTGAATGTATTCTCACATATTACATAAATGTGATAAATTTTTGTTTATCTACAATTAGTTTGTATCTATAGTCCTTTCATTTTTCACTTATTGAACTTCCTTATATTTTAGGCATAAATATGTAACAGTCTGAATTGTTCTTTTTTATTTCTTTCATGGTTATTACTTTACATTATTCTACATCTTTATTTCATTTTGATATAACGTGTGCATAATGTTTTATTTCTTTTTTTTTTTTATTAATATAGCTATTTTGTATGTTGTATATCATCTGAAGTGAATTTATGAAATAAATGAGTCTGTCTTATTCAGTTACTAATATTTCTTTAATCAAATGTATAAATAGTAAAAATTATTTGAAATTTCATGACATTATGTTACGACCACAGTGGTTAGATGATTTTATTTTAATTCATGCATCAGATTTTTGATTTATTTGTGTATAAATTGATTGAGGCAAGGGTTGATTTTATATATACCTTATTAGGGGTTCACAACAAAGTTAATGCAGACAATGTTACTTTACCCCATGCCTAGTATTCGAAACGAACTATTTCGATATCTTGTGAAAAAGCTGTCCGAGATAGAATTTACTTGAAAAATTCACCCATTATCTAATGTATGAAAAGTAACAGATAATAATTTTGTCTGTTTCCCATCAATAGTATTATCTGATTGATCAGTGATTAAATTGGACTTTCGATTTAAGTGATTTGATAGTACACTAATGTATTTAGGTTTTCAGAGGTGAACAGCTGGATAGATTACTTTGCAATTTCACAGTTATTGGTATATACATATGCCAGATCAAAAAACATCCTTTGACTACATCTAAGTATGTAAGTTAGATGATCAGCTGATAAATTTCACATAGAATGATATTTTTGATTAGTTACTATCATTTTATAAATCACGATACTCTATTTTTTAAAAGTACTACACTTTCCTGCTTTTTATAGTTACCGTATTGTTGACAAGATAGTCAATCGTTTCCTAATGGTGAACTTAAAAAACACTTATAATTATCTTTCATTATATTCTAATTTCGTATGATTTGATGGCGTTTTTACTGACTACTGTTAGTTGTTTTCAGTATAAAATATAAATCCCTTTAGCTTGGAAATAATCTTATCGTCGTCATGTTCATTTTTATTCTTTCATTATTGTAACAATTGTAACAATCTCCGCCTGTAGCCCCTAGGGTTGCTGCCGGTCCCAAGCCCGGATAAAGGAGGAGGGTTGGGCATGGGGCTAGCAACCCCATCCCGTAAAACAGCAAATGTGCTAAAAAAACGCTAACCAGTAAAAACCTTTATAACCATTTTCACTCTGCCCTGGGAGTTGGAAGGTATGTTATGACGCCTCATGGTGAAAGCCGAGTTTCTTCGGAAGCCACGAGGCCGATGTCTCTTCTGACAACCAGAGCAACCATTAGTATAGGTACGTGGAATGTCCGCACGCTGTGGGAAACAGGGAGAACCATGCAAATAGCTGAAGAAATGAAAAGATACAACCTGAAGATACTTGGAATAAGCGAAACGCATTGGGTGCAAGCTGGACAGCAACGGTTATCCTCGGGAAATGTGCTTTTATACTCCGGCCACGAAGAAGAAAACGCCCCACACACACAAGGAGTAGCATTGGTGTTATCCCAAGATGCATGGAAGTCTCTTATAAGATGGGAACCTCATGGACCTAGGATCATCACAGCATCCTTCAAGACGAAGAAGGAAGGGATTGCAATGAATGTCATCCAGTGCTACGCACCCACCAACGACAGCCACGAAGACGACAAAGACCAGTTCTATGCGAGGCTGCAGTCAATCATCGAGAAATGTTCAGCCAAGGATCTGACTATTCTAATGGGCGACTTCAACGCCAAGGTCGGAGTGGATAACACCGGGTATGAAGACATCATGGGACAACATGGAGTGGGAGAAAGGAATGATAACGGTGAGAGGTTCGTGAACTTATGTGCCTTCAACAAAATGATTATAGGTGGCACCATTTTCTCTCACAAACGTATACACAAAATTACATGGATTTCACCGGACCACATCACGGAGAACCAAATCGACCACATCTGCATCAATAAGAAGTTTAGAAGGACCATGGAAG
The DNA here is from genome assembly GCA_034768735.1 of Schistosoma mekongi. Lineage (NCBI taxonomy): Eukaryota > Metazoa > Platyhelminthes > Trematoda > Strigeidida > Schistosomatidae > Schistosoma > Schistosoma mekongi. The sequence goes on along the minus strand of CM068305.1, from coordinate 59,155,783 downwards.
ACGTAAGAGCAAGGAGAGGAGCCGACATAGCTTCAGATCACCATTTGGTGGTAACTAAAATGAAACTGAAGCTGAGGAAGCACTGGACAACTGGAGCAGCAGTATTACACAAGTTTAATACAGCCCTTCTCCGTGATACTAACAAACGCAACGAATTCAAATTAATTCTCAGCAACAAGTTTCAGGCATTTCATAATCTACTAGAAAAAGGTGGAACTAGTATGGAAGACAACTGGAAAGAGATTAAGGGAACAATAACCTCAACATGTCAGGAGGTTTTGGGTCTCAAGAAACAACACCAAAAAGAGTGGATTTCTGTTAGTACTCTGGACAAGATCCAAGAAAGGAGGAACAGAAAGACAGCGATCAATAACAGTCGGACAAGAGCAGAGAAAGCCAAGGCACAGGCCGAATACACCGAAGTCAACAAGCAAGTGAAGAGGAGCATCAGGTTGGATAAACGGAAGTTTGTTGAGGACCTAGCAATGACAGCGGAAAAAGCTGCAAGAGAAGGAAATATGAGGCTCTTATACGATACAACGAAGAAGTTAGCTGGGAAATTCAACAAGCCAGAACGGCCAATCAAGAACAAGGCTGGCAAACCAATCACTGAAGTGCATGAACAACGGAACAGGTGGGTAGAGCACTTCCAAGAACTCTTGAATAGACCAGCCCCACTGAACCCACCAGTCATCGAAGCAGCAGCCACGGATCTCCCTATAAGCACAGACCCACCAACAGTCGAAGAAATCAAAATGGCCATCAGACAGCTCAAGAGTGGCAAGTCAGCAGGACCAGACAACATACCAGCAGAGGCACTGAAGACAGATATAGAAGCAACTTCAAAGATACTCCACATTCTCTTCAGGAAGATTTGGGAGGATGAACAAGTTCCAGCAGACTGGAAAGAAGGGTACCTCATCAAGATACCAAAGAAAGGCGATCTCAGCAATTGTGAGAACTACAGAGGCATTACTCTACTTTCAGTACCAGGAAAGGTCTTCAACAGAGTGTTATTGAACAGATTAAAGGGCCCAGTCGACGGCCAACTCCGAGATCAACAGGCTGGATTCCGTAAAGATCGATCATGTACCGATCAAATCGCCACTCTACGGTTCATTGTTGAACAATCAATTGAATGGAATTCACCACTTTACATCAACTTCATCGACTATGAAAAGGCATTCGACAGCGTGGATAGGAGAATATTATGGAGCCTTCTACGACATTACGGCGTACCCGAGAAGATAGTCAACATCATACGAAATTCTTACGACGGACTACATTGTAAAATCGTGCATGGAGGTCAGCTCACAGATTCATTCGAAGTGAGGACCGGTGTTAGACAAGGCTGCTTACTCTCGCCCTTCCTCTTCCTACTGGTCATCGACTGGATCATGAAGACTGCAACATCTGAAGGCACTCTCGGAATACAATGGACAACATCGACGAAACTAGATGACTTGGACTTTGCAGATGACCTAGCTCTTCTTTCTCACACACATCATCAAATGCAGAAGAAGACCAACAATATAGCAGCAGCCTCAGCAGCAGTAGGCCTCAACATACACAAAGGGAAAAGCAAGATCCTCCGATACAAAACAACAAACTCTAACCCAATTACACTTGACGGAGAAATTCTGGAAGACGTTGAAACCTTTACATATTTGGGCAGCATCATCGACAAACACGGAGGGTCTGATTCGGATGTGAAGGCGCGGATTGGTAAGGCACGGGCAGCATTTTTACAGCTGAAAAACATCTGGAACTCAAACCAACTGTCAGTCAATATAAAAGTCAAAATTTTCAACACAAATGTGAAGACAGTCCTGTTGTATGGAGCTGAAACTTGGAGAACTACAAAAAGTACCCTACAGAAGTTACAAGTATTTATAAACAACTGCCTGCGTAGGATTCTTCGGATCTGTTGGCCAGATACCATCAACAACAACCTGTTGTGGCAGAGAACTAATCAACTTCCAGTTGAGGAAGAAATTAGGAAAAGACGCTGGAGATGGATTGGACACACATTGAGGAAACCATCAAATTGTGTCACAAGACAAGCACTGACTTGGAATCCTAAAGGCCACAGAAACAGAGGAAGGCCCAAGTACACATTGCGTCGGGAATTGGAAACAGACATGAAGAGAATGAACAGCACTTGGGAAGAGCTAGAACGGAAAGCCCAGGACAGAGTTGGCTGGAGAATGCTGGTGGGCGGTCTATGCTCCACTTGGAGTAACAGGCATTGATTGATTGTAACAATGTTTTTAGTCCTGAAACGCAAATTGGCCATAGGGTTATATTGTTTGTTTTTTCGTTCTGAAAGTCATAATGATCGTAGTATCATCACAAATTGTCATATTCCGAAAGAAAAGCGTTTCTTATGTGAACCTAAAGATGTTACGAATCAGTGCGTTTAAAATGTTTGAGAAAAAATATACAAAAATATTCTAGTTTTGTGATGTAACAAGAAAGGCAATTCAGTGAACTGAATTATCAATATATTTAAACTGTGGTCATTATACTCGTAGTCTAACACATTTATAGTTTCAGAATCAGTATTATTTATTCAACAAGTAGTAGGGTTGTTTTAGAAAAACGGGCATCAAAATCTTTGTCGTAAGTTCGTCTAAACAAGTACATTCATATTTTTGTGATTACTGGCCATAATACTTATTGACTGGTAAATATTACAAGAAAAGCTAAAAATTTTACTAAACCATGCACATTTCCCGTACAAGTTAAGAAAGATTAAGTAAGGTAAAGCGTAATGCAATAGGCAAATCGAAATACAATTCAAAATGAAACATGCGTGAGCAGAGTTTACACTAGTACTTTCTGTTAAGACTGTATATCTCCATTTTTCTATTTACGATACGAGTTTGCATGTACATTACTACTTGTTGTTCATCTAGCTTCCAAGACTGTACTTCAAAACCATTGAAAATTTAGGAGGATTGAAAGTATATAGGTTTCACACGCACATCCGTGAAATTTCTTTTCTTACATATATTTCTAATCAACAAGATATTGTGAAAGTAGAAAAGTAGACATTTTATTACACTACAGTGGCGAAGTCATTCGAAACTGATGTTTGTTCAAAACCTTCTAACCTCAAACCTAATTTTATCCATCAAGCAATTTCATTATCCACATTGTCTTAACTCAAACTAGCAATTTGAGTGTTACTATTTGTTTGCCAACCTTATCAATTAGCTGCAAAATGTTTAGTTTTCTGCAAACATGGTTTATCATGTCTTTATTGTTTTCTCTAAGTTATACATTGTGCTCCCTTTTCTTTTGATTCGGAATGTTGATGACAAGCGCAATCCAAGACACGCGTTTTGTTCTATTTGGGACCCGTCAGCTGGGTGTACTTGTGTCACAGCATTGGTGTTTACACCAGGACTCGAACCTAGTGCGTCCCATGCCAAGCGCTACCGCGTTCACCACTGAGCTGAGTTCAGACATTGATATTTGTGCAACGGGTATGTATTCGAATGTATTTAAATCTTCCTGTTGATTTTTTATGGACAACTTAAATTAAAAGAACATCACTTGTGAATAGTCGTTATATCGAGGCAATCTGCTCAGGATGCACATATGCCAACGAAGACTGACCAGTTGCAGTCCATAACAAATCAACAGGAAGATCTAACTACACTCTAATAATTTAATCTACTTAATCTAAGTAGGGAGCTTTAATTGTCAACTTGGACAACTTTATCGGAGCACGCATTGTATGAAAGTTAGCCTTACAATCATTCCACATTCTGGTGACCTTACCTGTAATCGACCTTATTCAAAGGATTTACTTTCGTTGTTTCTTCTTACTCATAAAGCAAAAGTACTGCAAGAGCCTACAAAATGTATGAGCGTTCACCTTTCTCAGCTACATTGCTATAATGAAAGTTATTTCTTCCTAACTTTGGTGATGTGGTTAACTGTTTATTGATGCTTTTACATCAAAAGTACATTGTTAATGACAATCCCTTATAATACTTTCTGATTAAACTGAGTGATGATTATCGTCATCTGAATGTTTTCACTATTACGTTGTTACTGAATACTCTTATCTAAAAATGGCTTACCCACGATATAAACATCAATTTTTTGATAATATCTTTGCAAACGATAACCCAATTGTTAAATAGTTCATTATAAATATGTTTGTAGATATAAAACTAGGTAAATAAATTCTTATTGTTAATAAAATATATTATGTTTAAGCAAAATATAAACAAAATCTATCTTCAGATAACCTATTTATAGTAATGAAGTAATTGTTTATCTATTCATAATCAAATAGGTAACAATGCAATTTCAGAATTTATTTATGATTACCAACAAAGTATTAAGTTATTGAGATTTTTAAAAGAGGTACAAAACTGCCTAATATGTTGCATACTATTTAACTCACTAAATAGTTGACAAGCACAATCTGATTTGTAAGCTGATATGATCAGATGACGGTGGTCTTCATTACCTAATGCATTAGCTTGATAATAATTAGCAGTTACGTTTTTTTGGTTTGTAACTACTGGTCATAGTATACTAAAAACATATCACGGGATCTGATCCTTGGTGCTCATGTAATTTGATGAGCACGCTGTTATTCACTGGAACACAATGCAACTGATTGGTACACATTTTCTGAAACAAAACAATTTTAAGCATATAAAAGTTAGCATCTGATAATATTTGCCATTTACTACTACACTTTAAACCTGATAGATTTTACATGACATTGGTCCCTATAGAGCTTAAAAAGGTTTATGTTGAAGCATATTATTGCTGAAGGAGAGAACATCAATTATTTAGGAATAATATATACATGTCATTCCAAAATTTTTAAGTATCATAAAGGCATGATGGTTAACTTTGTATTTATCCTCATGTTTGTGTTATACTCAGGCTACAGTCATAAGTCAGCGAAAGATATTGCTCAAATTCAATCACTTTTAGAAAAAGTAAGTTGTCTTTTATTAACATGAATAACCAGCAGTCCCTTCTGATAATATTATTCGATTCATCGTTCCTAGGGGTTTCAAATCAAAAGTAAAAGTTTTAATAGGCTTATCTCGATCAAACTTGATATCAGTTTCTATTGATGGATTTATTCATACACAAAGCACTTAACAATTATGATGATTAGTAGTTATGTTTTATTATATACATAGCTCCAATGAGATTTGCTTGAACCACGTTTCTACATTATCAACAGTAATTTTTCACCTGAAAACAAAATATTACCGTTACTTAGTATAGTACTTTTGTTGATAACTTTAAATTGGAGACAGATTATATTAGAGATTGAGATCAAATTCTAAGTCATTTAAAACTATTAGGAAGTCGATCAACGAATTGTTTTTCTTTTGATTCTCAGGAAAAGTGTACCTATGACTTTGCATTGTTAACACAAAAAATTATTGATACAAAAACTGAGCATTATCTAATTATAACAAAATAAAATATATTAGTATGTATAGTAAGAAATTGGTTCCTCTAGTTATTTAATCTAAATTCAGTTAAATAATATTCATTACTTATCAAATATTTTCATGGTAAGTGAATAAAATGCATATTTATTTCTATTTAAATTGCAAAGTGCTAGTAAAAGTCAATGAATGTAGTGTTGTACAACTTAAAAAGAGAGGTGAATGGTTGTGAGTTAATTAATAATAGACAGTTTTCAATTATCTTTGTTCAATCTCTTATTATTAATGATTGAATATATATCAGAGATTGATGTTGGAAGGGTACCTTTAAAAACCAGGGAACACTGGACAGCTGCTTCGTTCTAGTGTGGAACTCCTCAGCAGTGCGTACCCCAGATTCCACACCAGGGACTTCAGCTTAACGATGAACGCCTAACCATCTGCACCACTGGGTTGGCATCCAATGGTAGAATTCCCACTTCCATCAGTTTGTGATATATAGCGCGACGATCATCTATTGTCATTGGTGATAACTATCTCACTCCAGACAAGTCTGAACTCCACCAGTCAAAACTTTCCACTAGAGCTTCATGAACATCCTGAAGTTAGTCACTAATGAGTTCATTATTATGGTTCAAACAGGATGGTTGGGGTGCGCACTGATGAGGCGTTTCACTCTAGAATGCAAAAGCTATCCAGTGCTCCCAGGTTTTGAATGGTACCCTGCCAACATTAATCTGTGATATATTTAATCAAATAAATAACCAATCTCCACAAAAATAACCATCCCAATTGAACTATTATTGATGAATTTAAGATTTATTTTGTCCACTGAAATCCTGTTTGAATGATATAAGTTGTATTGGGTATTATTATCTACAGAATTACAATTTAAGTAAAACCTGGCTTCATATGATCCAAATATTTCAGAAATATTATCTTATAGTAATTATTTAAAGCACGGAGAAAAATATATATAATTACTGAGATCAGTAGGATCAAGTACATCTATTTATAATAGTCATGTAAAATGTAAAAACGTAGGTACCATGAATAATGGTTACTTTATAAGAAGATTTAATTAAAAGGCTGTAGAACAGAGATAGAGCCCAGGGAATGTTGACCGACTTAAAGTGTTGGGATTTTGCATAGTCGTTTATTTAGTTGTAGTTAAATCTAGTACTACCTATTCATGATGAGGATGTTTCTTCGTAATGAACATAACAAAATAAATAGAAGTTCACATTATCTTTGCTGATTTTTGATAAAGTGCACACTTAACCTAATCTTCATGCCAGTATCTATGTATGTGCATCCACCAAGCTGAATCATAAGGATTCATCATAAGGACATTGTGAAGTGGTCTAAGTCTATACATTTAATATTAAATTGAGTGTTTCGTGATCACTGTGTACTTACATATATAGGGACTACTGCGTAATATTTCACTCTTCCCAGATAGGGACAACTAGTGCGTGAAGTGCCAGTTACATGATGACATTTCAAAGACAAGAACCTAATTTATGCTTAATTATTTCGATTTCGCAGCCTAACTAATAGCTGGATTTTTTTCATTAATAGTTCACTGATTAGTGACCAGTGTCAAATTTGTCTAATCCAAAGCGGTGACTGAATTTTACTAAACAAGTTTCAAATTGGTAACTAGTCTGTGTAACCTAATAGTCCATGGACTGAGTTTTGATGCTAAGAAGTTCATTTTCTGCCATGATAGTTCATTGGTAATATTGTAGATTGGGAGGTTGTTTGATACGGGCTTGAATCCTACCGACTACTTATGAGAAACTTTATTTGTAAGCAGCCAAGCATTTATCGAGGCAAAATAAAAAATCAAAGCACAAATAGACAAATGCTCAGTAAAATTCCAGTTGAATCGCTAAATGTATGCGATACCTGTCAGTTATTCTCGAAAAATAAATATCAGTTTCATCTAAAGTTTATTTTCCATTGAAATAGTTTAGTCTTTGATATTGGTCATATAAAGTTTTTCCACTTTAAAAACATTTCACATGTTTTCTTTGCTTATTATAAGAGTTTAAAGCAACATAAGAATTAGATCGTTTATTACACAACATTAACTTCAACAGGTAACTTGTAATTGCATGAAAGTGCGTTATATAGACTAATGTTGTCTGAAATCACTTAATACTTTTACATCAGGATAATGATCTGTGTTTCTTGAATAAGTAACACCTTAGCCATACCTTTCTCAGTATTTTCAGAAATAATATTTAAGAATAATATTAGAAAGAAACCGGTAGCCCGATTACTGGAAATCTACTTTACACTGTTTTAGCGACCATTTTTAGTTCGTGAGAAGTATATTCAAATTACTTCAAGTAGATTATGACTCGTTGTATTAATGTGACAGATATTCAACACAAAGAGTCAGTGACCAATTTTTTAGTTTAGATAGGCTTCTAAGACGTAATTTTACAACATAAACCTAATGTAGATTGTAAGTATATACTTGACTCTTAGCTTTCTGAATTGTAGGCGGTGCCAGATTGATATACCGGGCACCTAATGAAGATTGGCTATCTTCGGGAACTGTGCTTTAGAACATTATTCCATTTATTATAACTGTGGACAGTATTAACATTTCATTTTCTATGACTGTTACGTTCCCCTTGCCCGGTTCTCTTGTTTCGCATATTTGCTCTTAGTATGTTGTTTATTTACTATGAACTATGCCTACTTATTTGTGTACACGTTGTGACATTCACCTCTACTCTTCCCTTTGTTCTATACAAATGTTAGATTCTTGATTGGTTTACTGTGTGGTCTGATTTCATGTGTATATAAAGGCATGATTAAAATACATTACGGTTCTCCGGTTCTCGGTACTCAGTCTTCCTGTTCTCAATTCTGGTTGTCCTATTGTCGTCCAGGGGTGTGAGTATGCTTAGGTCAATCGTACATTCTTAACTAGGCACGCATCTTATTGGTGTTCGCAACCAACCAACCAAAATCATCATCTCTTCTTTTCTTCTCGTCATAACACAGATGCACTTACAGGGGAGACAAACAATATGAATAATGGTAGCAGTTATCTCCTGTGGCATTCAGTGAGCATCGAGTCGTATCATGGATTGAATGGCGTGAATACTACCATTAGACGCCATCCTCGTAATGCTTATGGCTATGGGTTCACAATGAAACGCGAGTGCCCTGGGTTTAATGTTTTTAGAATTCGTGGATTCACACTCCCGTTAAGTCTTGTGCAAATATGAGATGGCTACCTAATACATTTTAGTTTTAAAAGTGCGCAATCAATATCAGTCTGTAACGAGTACATACAACAAACCAAAATCACCTCAATATTTTATTTCAGTTTTAAACCTTAGCTCATCATATTATTCAAAAGTTATTTTTCGCGATTATTAATCTCTGTCCGACTTTTATAATTATTTGGTGGAAATTTAGTCTCCTAACAAATGTATTTTCAGATTTTAGTGAGAGCAACGTTTGTGCTTTTATTGTTACTACATTCACTTATTTATTCTTATTAAAAAATATTGATAATTATTGCATGACAATATATATATATATATATATATATATAATCCTTTGTATTTATCATAGATTGATATTGGTTAGGTAGCAGTGAATACCTTAGGGCACTTGATTGCTATATTGACCGATTATGGGATTTCTAAGCAGTGCCACTCTTTCATTTTGCAGGAGAATCTAGCTGAAGGTCTTCAGTTTGGCTAACGCCTAGCCTTGTACGCAACTGCGTTGACGTCCTGTGATAGAATCCCCACTTTCATCAATTTGTAACATAACTCAACGATTTTCCTCTGGCAGTGGAGATAACTTTCGCGCTTGCGACAGATTTTAAATCCAAAAGTCACGGCTTCTCACTCTCGAGGGTGAACACAGTTGATGAGTGCCATGCTAAGGCGAAACAGCTGTCCAGTATTACCTGGTTTTAATTACTACCCAATGAGCATCAATTTTTGACAAATACAAACAACTAAACTTAATTCTATCTCCACCAAACTACTCCACTTCAATATCAATAATCAGGTCACTTGTGACTAACTTCAGAGTGTTTCTGAAGTTCTAGTGAGAACTTATGATTGGTGGAGTTTGAATACGTCATCACTGAGAAAGTTATTACTCATGACAATGGGTTATCATGACTCAATTACAAATCGATGGAAATGTGAATTCTATTACTAAATGCTTGCCTGGTTATGCATACGGTTAAGTGTTCACCGTGAGACTTGAAAGTTCTGGGTTAAATTCCTTGATAGAATCAGGAGTTTGTACTGCTAAAGGGTCCCATGCTAGGGCAAGACGTTTGTCTATTCTCTTTTGATGTTCATTGCTACCGAACTAATATGAAACTATAACGGATACAATCATTTAATTTAATATCTATCTCTACCGAACCACTCCAATTTAAATATGAACTTTGTATTCCCACAGATTGTTTCTGCCGTTTTGTCCTGAGATTCGATTTCAGTCTTCTCGATTTGTGTTATTGTTTTGGATTGTCTGTCAATTTGATTACCGATTTATTTTTCTTTTTTTATTCGTGTAGATTTTTTCTCAGATTGAAAAACCATTTACTCTGTTCCTTCGCCTAAAAGAAATTAGAGTTATTTAATTAAAATTGTTCAAATCCTATTTACTTTATCCTAAACTTTATTGACTTCTTTAAAATGAATCCGTTCCAATACATTATGGGTAAATTTAACTGAGTACTGATGAATTAAAAGTCTGGATTATATGACACTCCAAACTGATTAAGAAATGCGTTCGTCTCATCAATGTCATATACTCTTTGTCCTTAATTCATGTTAGCTTAGAGAATAATCTGTTATTGTTAATGACTTTACCTGATAATCCTTATTAAACTAAAATCAATTTTACTTTATGGATCCTTTATATTTGTCTTTTGAATTAATCAGATAAGTTGTTAACCTTTTAGGCAAAGAATAAGGTCATATATAAATATTATCTAAACAACTTGATTAGTTGAAATTAGTTACATTCTGAACATTTTAAATTAATTAAAATTCCAAATATGAAAATGGATGTTTTCTGATTATTTCTCTGATAGCATATAGGTCTACTCACATTTTGATATAATGTGAAATATTATTATACAATCGAATTGACTCACAGAATTGTGTTTGCCCAGCATGAATGATGGTAATCAAACTGTCTCATTGTTTTAGATGATAAATGTTGATTAAATCTCAAAAGATGAGTTTGAAAGAATCACTGAAGTATAACCACTGATTACTTCTAAGCATTTTCTCTTCTTTTAATCATCTATAATCGTTAATTCATGTAGAGAGAGGACTGATCAAATGCTTTAATCATTTAACTAGAAATCTCTAGAAATGTTAAAAAATAATGACACTAGATACTTGTTTAAAAACATAAATATGTAAATATACTTGTAAATAGTCTCAGCTAACGAAATTAATGAAAATTACGTTTCCTTCCGTAAGCTGGTCCAAGCTTCTTCATGGATATAACCAAAAATCAAAATTAATAAATGTAAATGTAAATAAGAGATTAAATGTCACCAGGATTGTCCAATTGTATATAATGTATGAGCATAATACATACGTCATTATAAGTTGACCAATGTTCGGAATGTCATATGTGAAGGTGTGTTCATATATGTGTAATTCACATGCAAAACATTTGTGCACATACATAGCCTAGGATATGTTCACAGTAAAGAATAGACAATTTGATGACTGACTTGTCAAAACATGTAAACTTGAGAATTAGTAAGAAAAAAATGGTGATGATAATTATAGGTCAATGGGTGGATGTATATTTTGTTACAAGTAGCATAATTGAACTGAGTAATCCGACTAAATAACGGATATAAACAGAGACGCTTGAACGAAGAATATTTTAGATTTCTAATGTTTATTTCAATTGTCGTTTACATACAACAAACTACATGAAGACGATTATTCCAGCATTAACATTCCTATTTTATAAATAACCCGAAGAGGAAAATTTATATCCAATTTTCCTTGATATCTGAATGATGTTGTATCTGCCTCAGGACTGGCTATTTTTATAACCACTAATTCTAAACTAATAAATGTAGAATCTTATGAGCATTTATCGAAAAGAATATTCTTCGTTTAAACGTCTTTGTTTTTGATAAACATGGGAATTTTTAAACAGTTGAGATCTAAACAGATTAAATGCTTGTGATATTGTAATGACGTGGCCGGACAACAGTAACAAATTTAATCGTGAAAGCGTTGAATAGCGACAGTATAGTGGAGCAGAATGTTTAACCTGATTTTATTTATTGATCACTATTTACCGTAATGTAGCAAATACTCTTCATCTCGTCTGTTTATATTATTAGAACCTGGAAATATAGTGTGCACCTTCGGCTATTAATTTCTCTTTACAAGAAGCTAAACCTTTTGAAGAATTTTTTCTCAATAGAAATTGGTACTGTATCCTGTTTGATTTGATCTTCTGGGGATTTAGAAATTTGCTTGAAACAAAGTATTTATTCCTTCGCCCTATATATCCACCATCTTGATGTTTCCCCTACGTATATAGCGCTACATTCATTACACTTGATATCACAGATACATTACATTTACCTTTCTATTGTTACTTTATCCCTAGTATTTTTAAATGTTTAAACTTAGACCACTTCACAATGTCCTTATGATGAATCCTTATGATTCAGCTTGGTGGATGCACATACATAGATACTGGCATGAAGATTAGGTTAAGTGTGCACTTTATCAAAAATCAGCAAAGATAATGTGAACTTCTATTTATTTTGTTATGTTCATTACGAAGAAACATCCTCATCATGAATAGGTAGTACTAGATTTAACTACAACTAAATAAACGACTATGCAAAATCCCAACACTTTAAGTCGGTCAACATTCCCTGGGCTCTATCTCTGTTCTACAGCCTTTTAATTAAATCTTCTTATAAAGTAACCATTATTCATGGTACCTACGTTTTTACATTTTACATGACTATTATAAATAGATGTACTTGATCCTACTGATCTCAGTAATTATATATATTTTTCTCCGTGCTTTAAATAATTACTATAAGATAATATTTCTGAAATATTTGGATCATATGAAGCCAGGTTTTACTTAAATTGTAATTCTGTAGATAATAATACCCAATACAACTTATATCATTTAAGGTAAAATATATGGTTCTTTTATTTACTGTCTGAGCTTTCTAAAATAGATTTCATACACTTTGTTCCCTTTATTATTTTGAAGAGAGCAAGAACATATATTTATGCAGAATAAGATGAATTCATTTCATTTCGTTGGTTTCTCGTCAGCTGCATACAAAGAAAGCTGATAACAGTTTCTTTTTGGACACATAAGTTTGGTTTCAGTCGTTTAATGGCAAATCGCTTCAGCATATTTTAGATTTGAAGTTCTTTGTCTATTGCACACTTTGAATGATTTATTGATATCAATCCGGTGACCTGTATCAATCAAATGTGAATCGTAGATTTTTGGGATGCCTTTCTTTACACTGGTAACCTAACTTATGTGTCGTTATTTTCATTGTCTAGTTCATTTATAATTTCTTTTTCGGATCACATTTTTCGTTGCATCACCGTTTTTTTAGATGGTTAAGTTCAACTTTTGTGTTTAAATAAGTCATTTTAAGTTTAACAACTGAACTTAATTCACATTATTCCCAAATATTTCCAACCACCTTTTATTATGTAATCATTTACGCTCTGATCTCTCTTTTGCTTTCTGGTACCTTCCTATGTATTGGATATATATTTACAGCATTTTCTCCAACGTTTTGGTTATGTTCACATGTCTAACATGTTAGATTTCAACCAAGTTCAAACATTCTCATGAGTACGTTAAACTTTGTATCAAATATTAATTTTGTAAAACATTATTCTAGGTTGTATGCAGCTGACGAGAAACCAACGAAATGAAATGAATTCATTTTATTCTGCATAAATAATTGATCATGTTCTCTTAAAATATATTTTCCAGGCAGAGCCATAATTTACATCTCAAGTCACTGACTTTTTGTTTTATATGCAACGAATGTGCAATAAATTATTCATATATGAGGGATCGTTAAGTCTTACTATATAATCAGTTAGAAATCAATTTGGTTATCATTGTTTGCATGCGTAACAATCGAAATTTACTTAATTAATTATTAAAATCTGATAGTTTTTATGCCATTTTAGAAAATATATTTGACTATTTGTAGACAAATATATTTTCCCGTAAATGCATTTTTCCAACAAAGCTTATTTTCGTCATATTTAGTTTTGTAAATGCAGATAATGAGCGCAATTATTAGTCTATTGATCTTATGTCCATTCAGTCGTAGGCGTAAGATAAAATGAAGATATTATTGTCTGTACATCGTTTTATACTAAAATAAAGTTCACATTGAATGACATTCATGAATTAGGGTAATAATCACTATCAACGTAATTGTATAATTATTGTGTATAGAATCATTTTGAGCTTATCCACAGTCATATTGTTAATGACCACTTCGTCTAAACTTAGAATAAGTGATTAAGAAGTAGTTCTATTTAAATAGCTAAACTTTATATGACTGTAACTTATATTTATTGTATAGCAATCTAAAAGGCTAATATGGTAATATGTGAGGTAAGCAGTGTATTTTTACCTCACTTCATATGTCACAACTGCAACAGCATTACTGAAGATAATCTGGAGTCAAAAAGTGGAATGAAATCGTATTAACGGACGTATGATGGTTAGAAAGTGTCTTCACCATAACATGCAACAGGTCTCTAGATTAATAATAGAATTTTTGTTTAAGTGTCAGGAACTATCTATTGAATACTGTTAATAAATCACGTAGATTAATTGTAACATATTTCACTTTGTAGAACGTGGATTTAAATACTTGTAAATTCGAAGGATACAGGGGATAATTCATTTGTGTTCAGGATTCCTACGGACCCAATTCATTTGATTAACACTGATATACATCTAACAGTACTTCTCAGTTACTTAATTTAGTGATAAATTTATAAAATAATCATTGAAATTTCAATATTTCTTAAGGATAAGATTATCTCATCAGTTACTCCATACTGATTACTTCGAAAGTTTGGATGATTTATTGCATACCTCTTCACAGAATACTTTAAAGATATCTCCTTTAATGAAATCTTAGAGGATTTTGTTTATATGCAGACCGAAATAAGATATTTCTATTTAAGTAAGTAAGCTCTGAGGATAAACTTCAGTAAAGTTTCAACTACTTCTTGTTACATTCTCTTCTACACGACAAACTAAAATCTTGCATTCCCACCAATTATGCATAGAAGTCGTACAGGTTGTCTAGAACGTCAGAACAAAGATTAGTGTAAAAGCACTCATTAGGCAATATACTTTCGCCTTCGACCTAGTAATCTCTTTGAATTAAATTAATATTGCCAATAAATGTCAAAATAAGTTGTTAATTGTCAACAAATTCGTTACTTTTTTGATGATGAAACAGGACATTTTAGGCTTTGTTACTCAAGATTGATTAATGTACTCACGCACCAAATATAAATGTATGTACTCAGCTTTGACTTACGGATTGTTTTTGAGAAAGCTAGCTATAATGTCTGATTTTCCAAACAGAAATAAATAGTGTAGAACTCTAACTTGATACTTAACATTTTAAGGTCAGGTACTTTTGGCTGTAATCTGCTCTCCGCAGGACTTCGGTAAATTCAGATCACAAATGTAATTAATTTACAGGTAGGTGTTTATGTAATCAGCTGTTACCACAATGTGTTCCCAACTCGAAGTAAGCGGATAAGGGCTCGACCTAATAACCTATTAATTAAAAGCCAAATATCGTTTATATAAGGCCATACCACATTTCTGCTACTGCTATTTAAACACATAGAGTTTATTCACAATTAGATGATGATGTACCTGCTGTAGAACAGAATAAAATAGTCAGACTACTCATTATAAGCTGAGCCTATCAAACACTTCACTTTAAAATAATTGACCACTGTGCTTTTAATTAAATAAATTACTGAAATTACTGAATAAATTAAATAATGTTTCAGCGACGGAAAATATCTTTCTGAATTAAAACTGTGAGGAAAGTAGATATGTTGGGGCTTTTTTAAGCAAATGAATTATTCCGTTTTTTCAAGGGTACGGCTAAAATACCTCTTCTTTGGACCAGTTTACCTATATATATATATATATATATATATATATATATATATATATATATATATATATATATATATATATATATATATATATATATAATTCATCTGACCTTTGATTCTTCACCTCTTACATCTTAATCTACTTACTCTTTCTAACCAGTTGGGCAAATTTTAGCCAATAAGTGTTGTAACTAGATGGGAAAATAAAACATAGCACTTCGCTATTTTTAGGTAAATTTGATATGAATTCATTAATAGAGTAAAGATTTCGGAAAATCGGTTAGTATTATATTTATCTGTTAATTTACAAAAGAATCATTTTTATTACTGTCTTTACCTGAATGGATGCTACATTGAAAAAAATCGTGTGATTATAGGATTTCATTAAAAGGATTATCATTAAAGATAAAATCAATAAGCCTATATTATTCTGTGAATGATAAACTTTCAATGGGATATCATTTATTTTTTAATTCCCTGATTATAAATCTAATGAATCGTTACAGTTTTATTGTTTGTTTAATAGTCACATATTTTTGTCTGAAGTATTTTTTGACTTATGTTAGATTGCATTACATATTTTCTCCTTCAATTGAACAGTGACAAAACCAGTCAACCGAAACACTTTTAGTCAACATGAATTTCAAGAAAATATAAGTTTTTATATTGATTTCAAAATGTCAAGCTTTATATTAAACTAATGAACGTAATCACATACTCAATAAAGTGAAAAGGTTCCTTTAAAACATTTTAACAAGATAAAATTATGTTTAGAACATGATATGTTAAAAATCTTATCTTATCTTATTACTTTCCTGGGATTTATAGTTGAAGTGATATTTTTTAGATTTTTAATCATTCGAATTATTTCATTCAACATTTTGGTATCTCATTTGTTTCTTTCTTGTTCTATTCAAAATTAAATAATGATCAGAAGCTAAGAAACAATTTTTGAAATAAAAATCATTTTTGTACTTTATACTGTTACTACTCAGTGGAATAAATATATTCAATAATTTAAAGTTCAAATAATCTTGCTTATGAAACTAGGCTGTCATTTAATAGATATAATAATTAATGTGAATGAGTTTAAATATTGATTATATGTCATAGCTACCATTTCGAAATTATGAGCTCACAAAATGTTTAAAAATAATTTAGGTAAGAAAACATTGCATTTCAATATTCAATTTGTTTTGAAATTGTAAACTTTTCAAATAATTTCCGAGAAATCGCTCTATTGTTTTGCCTTAACAAGTTAAATTTAGACCTGGACACACTGGTCAAATGTTCTATTCCAGTATAATGTTTTTCAAGACTGATGATATGATACCACAGGTCCACCTCCTTTAAATCGATCAGTTCACATTTTTTCTACCTGGTCAATATCATCTGATATTATTAATAATTGAACAACTATTCTACCCCCTCCGTGTAAGTTGAAATTATTTAGCCCAAAATATTCCCTGAAAATTAGGTAGTTCAATATTTTTAATCATTTACATTTGATCTGCAAAATCAACATAATGATATAAACGATAGTTGAATGAGAGGGTCATTTTATTTACTATTTTGTTATCTGATATCACTAAATACCTTTTATTGAATAAGTTATTAATGTAGAGTTCTAAACAATTTATATGATTTCGATTTGTTTAACAAGCAGCTGGTTGTAAATACATTTATTGTGATCATGATGCGCGTCATAAATGTGTTCAGCAAATAACTTTTCATACGATACCGTAAGACAATAAAAGTGGTAATAATTGATAGATCTCCAAACTATAAAGAATGGAGGAGTACAGTGTTAAGCGGAATATAAGTGTGTTTTCAATTAATAAATAGATAAATAAATCAGATCTCATTAAACACCTATTTGTCTGAACTCCAAAAACAAGATGGACTAGTGGAAAACTTTGGAAAACGTTTGTAAAGTACTAGAAACTAGATCATTTTTGAGCCTGAAATGTGACTTTAATAGTATTACTTTTAGATGTTAAGGGACACCTAGAATATTAAGCTTACATGCTTCTGAGATAGAAATGAACTTACTTATATCTTATCATAGTCGAATTCAAAGTCATGCAGTCTGAACTACCAACTTTTTGATAACACTGAGTTTAATAATATGATGTTTGCGAGAGGATCGCCGATGTTATTTCAATTAAAGAAAATTAGTAAAATTTGTGTCATATGTAGTAGATTAAAAGTGAATCATAGTTTTGAACCATGCTTCAACTACTTTTTCAGATAAATTTTGTTACGTTCTAGTAAATAAACGTTTGTGTAATTGTTAAATACATAAAATTGTACTTAGTAAATGAGTTGCATTATTTCGTTTATTTCTATTTGTGTACAGATGTAATGTTTATGCGTTGTATTTCTGCATTTGAATTTACCTCTATTGGAATAAATATTCTTCGCATGTATGTAGGATACGGTTTCCACAGTGAAATCTCATTATCCACTCATAACATTAACACAAGAAGTCCGGAGGTTCAGTTTTTGATTTGACTTGTTGAAACCTCAAGCTTTACAGTATTGTTGAAAATGAGAATAAATTGGTAGCAATCAGATGGTTATGCGTAATCATATCATAGGATATTTAGCAATAAATACTTACTGTATGGAAGTATAATCAAAGATGAATTGTAAAATGTAATTTGTAAAGCAATATTCTAAGGGTAACATTCTATATATGTATTTTGCTACTTAGTTGCACATAGAATAACCCTCATAAGTCATCTGGATCAATAAAACTGATCATTTGTATCTACTTAAAAATCTCTTAGTAATCAACCAAAGTGATGTGAGGATACGTGTAAGCGTAAGAATATATTGTGATCAATTCAAGTTATTTAAACAGTTATTCAAAAAAACCAAACAGTCTGATAAAAGTAAAAAATTGAATGCCATGGAAAGTCGCCCATCGAACATATAATTCTAATATTTATTATTAATAACTGTCCTGAGAAATTTCAAAATAACTATGAAGTCTTTTATAACAAACATCAACGTATAGAAGTTAGTCATGTTACACACTTTTAATCTTCAGAATATCTTTCTTGTAATACCTAGATAATTTAATACAACACTCATAATTTTACGTAAAATATTTTTTGCATTTTACAGCAATAATCAATAAGTAGTAATTTCAAGACGTGTTTCTGATAGTCTGATATAACGTAATTCATCGGTCAAACGAATATGTGTTAGAAATGAACAGATGTCTACAGCTAACTTCCTCCATGTTAATTTATTCTTTCAATCTGTCAAATCTATTATGAATAGTAGTTATCATTACATTTGACCTCGATACTTCAATCACTAATACTACAGAAAGACATTATTTTGTGGTAGATTATATTGTTAAGTTTTATGATAGCAGTGGACAAATATTTCTATGTCTTTCATTTAGAGAAGAACAGTAATTCTGAACTTTAATGCTCTAATTAAACACAGTAATTTACAAAACATACTTGCCTAACAATAATCATATTGATACATGAAAGTGTTTTTGTTACGATTTAATTTCACTTTCGACGTGATATTTCCCTATAGAAAATAAAGTTGCAAGTCACTAACATCTATGCCTATTTGCAGATTTTTATAATTAAATATACGTTTAGATCATTCATTTACATACTAATGGATAGTAAAACAGTTATTCCATTTAAGCTGACAGCTAAATTGTTTAAAAGTCAGCTACAAATCAAGGATAATCAATTTCAGTAACATGGCTTATTTGTTCTTGTCCAATCATATAGGCAAATAATTCTAACGAACTTCCTATTGGTTACAGTTATTAGGCCGATAGCCAAAAATGACTTCTATTTGTCGATTTAAATGGATTGAAAAAAATGAGTCAAAAGAAATGATGGCAAATATTAATCTTTCCATTACAACCTTCAGTGAATTCCCATGCAAACTAGGATACTCAGCAGAATTCTAATTTTGATTCAGCTGATTAAATCATGATAAGTTCGCAACGTGTTGATAGCATGGTGTGATGTCTCCTATCCTATCCACCTTAAATTTATAAAAACAGAAATGTCCGGTAAAAATGTGCCACAATTTTTTATCCCAGCCTCTTATAAAGGTCATCAAACTAATCCAACACCTATTTCATCTACCAACGTATATTTACAAAATTCTACAGGCACTAGTGATACACAACGTCAAAGAAATCTTGCAAGTCACTTATCAACAGAACTGAATACTAGTTCCCCTGGAATAACATTTGGTAATGGAAAATCAAGTGACCAAAGGAATCCTCTATTATTTCCTTCGCCTACTGGAACGCTAGATTTATCACACTATAATTTTGTACCTATACAAACACCCAATACTACTAGTAGTAATAAAGACACTAAATCTAGACGCCAAAATGGTGGTATATCAAATCAAGTAACCACAACAAATAATCGATTAAATGATGCACTCATTGATAACAATGTTAACAATAACAATGCAGATCTCATTGATTCAGCACAAACAGTAATCATTGGAGAGAAAGAAAAAAAACGTCGACGTTTCCGTAGACCACGAAAAAATAGCAAACTAGACAGATTGATACGTTTTCTTGAAGATAAACGTGTTAAAGATGATGGAAATGGTGAAGAGTTGGAAGATTTACAGATGCCAAGATTAAGAAAAGTTCTAAATATTATATTCGTTACATTAGGTGTTTGTTTTCTATTGGCTGTGATTATTGTTATATTATATACGACATTTGCTGGGTAAGTAATTAATTTATATAAATGCCTGTTATAATTAGAAGTGGGGAAGAGTAATTTTTACGTGCAGTATCATGTTTTTGAGTTTGTCGTTGAACCAGAAGAATCCAATTACAAATAATCAGGTTCTTTTTGGTATGTTTTGTAATTTGGCGTCTTTAAGAAACCAGAAGATTAGTGAATATTATCTCGGCATTAGAAGCCATTCCTTTCATGGTAGTCATTCATGATTCATTATGGCGACAACAAAGTTTCAGTGTCCAAACTATGAAATAGACCGGATGTTAACTGTAATTTTAAATATACTTCATTTGCCTATTTTTATAAAGGACTATATTTATTGTATACTGAATGTTCCTATATCGTTGTTAACAAATACTTGTGATTTTCATAGTTTAAGTTTATTTCTTACTCATTTAACAGAGAATTTTTTTATGGAACAGTTAGAAATTCATGTAAGCAAAGGAAAATTTCTAAATTTATTCCAAGTTCTTTGTAGAATCTTATCAAGAGATTAACTTATATACGATTGTTTTAGTCACCTACTAGGAAGAATTCACTTAAGCCATTTTTAATGACAACTTAAAAGTCAAGATTTTTATTGCGGACATCGTGAATAGTAACTAAAGAACTACATAAACTTGTGCGTTCTAGATGATTTTTCGTGTTTATCTCCTGTTACAGTTGGGTGGTTAGTGATATATCAGTCATTATTATAGAAGTAACACATAAACATTTAATATATTCTTTTTGTTGACGACTTCCTTTTAAAATGACATTCTGTTATTAGTACTTGCCTATTATCTACAAATCAAGAAAGTGATTTTACTGTGAGGCCAGTAAAGCTTATAGATTAAATAACTTTTTTGCAAAAATTGCATTCTAATGAGACAACTATAGAGTTATATTAGACTGTACGTTCTTTTTAGTGAAGTTTTCACTACTTAGAAGTTTCTTTCACATTACATACTTTAACTGTAACCAAATTGGATTTAAAAAAATTAATAAGCTGTAAACTCTTATTCATAATCTTTTAAATGAGATTAGCTTAAGAAAGACTGCTTAGTTACTTTCTTGTTACTATACTTTACAAAATACTGTGGAACTTTATGCAGTAAACTGAAATTTGTACTGTTGATATATGCGATTCTGTTCGGGTATGTAACTAAAGAAATATTTGTATAAATATCTTGTAAATAATTTGAACTTATACACCAATTGTGATTAAGCCATGGTAATTAACATTTCAGATGATATCGTTGTGACAGTAATTACGTGATGTTGTTGAGTTTAATATTAACTAAATACACTAAATTTGAGATGTGTGAATAAAGTACTGTCTTTATAAACATTTTCTGGGAGACATATTTCGTTTCGTAGATAGTTTGTGAACAAGGATTTAACTTTCGGTAGAGGTGTCATTATGAAGAATTTTCTGTAGTTTGGGATCACAATTCTAGGATATAAACCAATGTATTAATTAGATATATGTAAATAAATAAAATATCATTAACTTGATACTACCATTTCTCTTAAGTTTATATTAAAGGGGAAGCTCTAAGAGTAGATGGCTGATTATAAGTCATTTACCTTAAAATCGATAAATCGTCATTAGAAGTAGTTTGAGATTAATGAATAGTGGTTTAAAACATTGCACAAGCCATTTACA
This sequence comes from Schistosoma mekongi, assembly GCA_034768735.1. Taxonomy (NCBI): domain Eukaryota; kingdom Metazoa; phylum Platyhelminthes; class Trematoda; order Strigeidida; family Schistosomatidae; genus Schistosoma; species Schistosoma mekongi. The sequence continues at coordinate 59,133,729 of CM068305.1, read as the reverse complement.
TTGCCACAACAACAATGGAATAATTTCAGCAAACTCTTTAAAACGTAATAAATCTTTGTAACCTTTCTTAACATCAACAAATGCGTATCAACTTCGATACATTAAGTACAACTGGAATATTTCTATGTTTAACATTCTCATAATCAAATTTTCAAGTTACAGATTTCGTAGCATCAACTAAGAGCTTGCCAAATACTGTTATGCTAAATGCATAATATGTCATATATTTAAAATGGATGACCAAGTTACATTGATAATCTTAACTGTAATGAAAATCTTCTATTATGAAATGAAATACTGACATATCTAAATGATACTCCGATTAATTTTATTAAATGTAGTACATAATTAATTCACTTTATCATACCCTATTTAAATTTACGTACTCTTAGTGGACTTAGTCACTTATGTTGTAGGAAACTTGTACCTTTGGTTAACTTATTCGGTTCTCTACAGTTTGACTTTAGCATAAAGTAGTTTATAATTGGTGCACACATATCACTTTCAAAGAGTGAATAAAACAGTAGCCATAAATGGAATTATTAATTAATTTCATGTTTTCAGAATGGACCTAATTGACAAAATAATTGTTTGACCCTGTAATTAATTTCATTTCTTGATTTTTCCATAATTCCAGAAAAATAATTTTATATTATTATATTTTCAAATGTACATGTTACTTAAATAAGGTTTAATAGAGAATATAGGTCGCATACCTGTATATATATATATATATATATATATATATATATATATATATGTGGAGAGAAAGTGGGGGTGAGAGTGAGTAAGGGAAACAGGAAAGCGTAGTAACATAGATATTCACTTACAGGTTATTCATATTTTAATTCTTATTTTAATTAAAATATTTCTGGCATTGCAAGTTCTCAGAATCATGCAGTTGTGAACGGGATTTAGTTACATTACAGTCACAATTTTATATCATCACAAGCTTACTAGTTCATTTTATGTAATAAATATGTGTTTCTGGCAAACGGATGAAGATATGAGCAAATTATATAGCAAAAATATTGAACAGTATTATATTTATAATCAATCTTTCATTTGTAATCAGTGGTACATACTAGTCATATTCATTATTATGAACATTTTTACTCATTTATAGTGGTAGAAAAACTATTTTGTTGTCAATTTTCTGTGCAAATACTTCGTGTTACTATACCTCATCAGGATGTCGACTTATTATAGATCAAAATGAATGTAAATTATCAGTCACAAAGTGAATAATTTTATTTCGAGTATTGATAAGAAGAATGTTAGAAGTTTACGGTTGATTAGATGTAAACGTTATGTTTGAATTAAGCAGTTCTGTAGTTATCGACGATTTGATCAATACTGGGCAGCAAAATTTGAAGATAGAATCTGATATTACTTGAAGAAACTAATCCTTTTGGATAAATCAGTCAATGGTCTATCATTCGTTTCACTGGTATTGTTCAGCTTACCAAGCGATTGGTATTTTTAATAGTGGTCTCATACATATCATTTAACAAAGAGGGCAATAAACAAAAACTTCGTTGTTACCTACCATCAATAAGGAAATAAATTATTATCCACTTTAACAGTATCCAAAAGGAATGTAACATGATACACATTTAAAGTAATTGAATAAGTACAAAATAACTTCAATAATTCAATAAGGATAGATAATGAATACATCCAAACAGCTAAATATAGATCAAAAGCAGACCATTGGTTTGACCTAAAAAAAAACGACCCTAGTTTGCTTATTTTACTGGCAAATACTAACCTACAGAGTCCCAAACTAATATATAAAATCTATTGATTCTTACCTGATTTTCAAGAGTTCTTGACATGATATCCATTCCTGGTAGAAACTTTCTTCAGGCACTTATGATGGAGACAAGTTTATCTTTAAAGTCTATTGATACTGAAGTAAAAATTATAATGTTATAAAGCATAAATGACGGCCATTCGCTGATTTGACTAATATTTTACTGTCTCAAAGATTAAATAAAACTAGAAAAATTAAAAATGAGAGAATAAACCATATTCAAATCAGCAGTTCTGTAAACACAATCAATGTAATGTCCACGATGTTCCTCTGTGTCACACGTTTTAGTATTTGGCTTTATTGTCGTTTTCTTTGTTAAAAAGCACTTCTAAGTCACGTAATATAATAGTGGTAAGTCGCAGTTAAGCAAAAAACGACTTGAATTTTTAAGAACGACTTTCTTGAAAAGTTTATGTTTACCTGCCAAATTGTTAATTAAAAATGGATATCACAGTACTACAAAATAGGTATTTTCCTATGGACTTTCACCGTAGTCAGAAATATCAGTGGTCGAAAACGGTCATTCTATTCATTACAACTTAAACGTGATATGATTTGCACTGCTATTACGTTTTTTATTTGAATAAACCAGTAAACTAATACTCTTAGAGACTTATTGGTGGCTTAATCGTCATATTTAATCCATTCAATTACCTTTTGGCTTACAATGTACTGAATAATTCATACTGTTTTGTCTCTAATAAATGGATAGTATAGATATAATAAATATATTCAGTCATACAAAGGAATAATTAGTCCATATAAACATCTAATATGAAAAATATTATGTAGTTACTCTGTGATGTGTTTGTAATATTCGATTAATATTTGTAAAAATATGAAACGAATTTTATTTTTTTTAACTCCACATTTCCGTGATTACTATCAGTTGCATTATTTTAATTATCATAATTATAATGGTTTGGGCATAATGCTTAATTACATATATAATGTATATATACATATATATATATATATATATATATATATATATATATATATAACTTAATTATACTGCAGTTACATCTTTATTTTATGCACCTACAAAAAGATTTTGCCATGAGTATGAATATGAAATGCAAGTTGCACGCAAAATTATATTTGTTGAACAGATGCTGATGATTTAGAACACACCAAATGAAAATAATTCACCTCACTATAAAATGTTTATTTCTCTTGTTTTACAAATATTTTACTAAATAAATTGATCACAATTTAGTTGATGATGGTGGTTAGTTACCAGAGAGAGTACTGGACAACTGTTTCGTTTTAATATAGGATTTCTAAGCAGTGTGCTACTTAGATTCCACCCCAGGGGCTTCAGTTCAAAAAGTGTCTAACCCTTTGCACTACTAAGCCAGCATCCAGTGGTAGAAGTCACAACTCTACCAATTCGTGAATGATTGTACGTTAAAATCCTTATATTATTCATAATAATAATGAGATAGGAATTAGATTCTATCTACTGCTCTATACAATTACATCCTATGAATATACTTCTGGCCAATTTTGATTTGCCTAATTAAATAATACTTATTGGTTTATGTATTTACTTAATTGGTAAAATATTCTAAAAGCTAGATAAGTAGATACAAATGCAAAGGGTAAATTAAATGAATAATTGATTGCTTATTTGCACATAATAAAATTTAGTATGAGAAAAAGTGATTCTCCTTATTTTTCCGGATAAGCAGTTGATTTTCATGAGATTTACTACCATATAACCTAGTTACACTGTTTGATAATCATGTTTTGATTTTATTAGATTTGAATAAATTCATAAGTCATTTTACTTCTTTGAATAAAACGACTAAAACAAATATCAATGTGTATGTGGATTAAAACTAACTAACAGTCATTCATCAATTTGTAGGTGTAAATATCTTTTAGAAAACAAAACTAGGAAATAGTAATTGTTTAAGTATTTTCATATTTATCGAAACAGTGACGTTTGAACGAAGAATATTCAATTTTCGATATAATTCACATCATATTCTACTATTATGAGTTCAAAATTATTGACCACACTAATAGCCAATTATGAGACAAACACAATATTTTGATATTAAAGATTATTGAATGTAAATTTGAAGGTTTATTTATAAAATACGATTGTTATTGTTGAAATAATAATCATCATGTAATTTGTTGAACTTGTGTAACTTTCTAAAACAAATGAAATAATATAGAACAGTTAATGCTATCTATTTTAACATTGAAATTTGGATAATACAAATAAGTGTATGTAAATGTACTTTCTACTTTGAAGGGGAATATAACTTCTCATTGTTGTAAACAAAAATATTGACAGAAGTGACTTCTTATTAGAGCGTCCTCTCCAAAAAATTTATGCAAAAAACTAGCAGAAAATAAATAGAATAAATTAAAAATATTAATCATCATAAGTTGAAGAGAACATTAAAGAAATTATGTAACAATAACACTTTATACCTCTGTTTTATTTTGTAGACTTTACTGTATAGAAATTCATATTCAGTAAATCAGTTTTTATATTTTCAAGTTGATCAGTTTTGTCTGTAGAGCACCATCAACATATCATTCTTGTCATGTGTGCTTCCTTTATGTATATGTTGTTAATTTGGTGTACAATTGTAATATTTTCTTAAGTATATTAGATTCTTTAAATTATCATATACATAAACTAATTTTTTAAGATTAATGCTTCATTTACTGTAGGACAAGAGGACAGACGCCATATAATCAGAAATCGCCTGATTTGAATGGTGAAGTATACAATCACAAGGATTTTAGGATAGGGTCCCATAGGTAGTTTTGGAGGTTACTTTTGCATCAGATGGATGGTTAACATTAACTAAACACTCTTAATGGTGATGCAGCTTGGAAACTTACCATTTTTCCGTATGCCCATCAGTTATTAGATAAAAACCAAAGAATGCAAACATCCTTCTTAAAGTATCTTTTATATTAAATTATAATTAGTTAGGAGGAATATTTAACACTGTTCCTAAATGTATCGCCGGGTGTGTTTCTCTTCATCTGCGAATTTTGCAACAGTCTTGTTTTAAATGCTGTTAATACATTAATTTTGGTCCGTTATAATAATTTATACCTTTTAGAGGTGTTACTGATCTTCACTACTGGCTGTGTAAACTAAGGCAGATTTCGTCTATTCTGTAGCGGAACGAACATCAAAAGTTAGGCTGATTTTTAACAAATACTTTTAATTGTCACATTTGTTGCCTGGAATTCACTTTTTAACATCCCGTTGATCAACTTATTTTTTACTCAGTTCTTCATAAATCCAAAACTATGGTCAAGAATATTATTATTTTCAGCTCCGGGACATACATACATTGAAGTAGGTCACGATGGCAAGCTAAAATTTCCTAATCTAACTTTTACTTGAAATATTTTAATGTGAACATCGAATTACTAATAAATAAAGAAGTCAAATATATGAGTTATGCGTTATAACAATCCCTGTTTGCCAAGGTTGTAATCATACAAATGCTCATAAAGCAACGCTAAGTTTTACAGAGTATTTTATAATAATTCAGTGTTAAGTATTAAATGAGTAAACAAAAAGGATGGATAGTTCTAATGTATGATTTATTTAGTTTAATTCAATTTCAGTTTTTCAATTTTGAACAATAAACAAACTAGTTAAAAGAAACAGATCAATCAATGCTTAAAGAAATAACGAAAATTATTTTTACAAAATGAAAAGAACTCAGTGCAAACAACTAGAAATGAAGCTGATCGTTCTGGTGTGTATGATGCAATTTACTTTTTAAGTATGTTGAAAACAGTTTACTAGGTGAAGAAACAATAAATACTCCAGCTTATAAATAACAGTTTACGCAGTTACTTAACAACAAAAAGTGGAAAACTATCCAGATGTTAATTCATTTTAAATTAGTGCCTGCTCAGGAGAGCTGTCTTTTAGGAGCTATTTGGTATATCTGCAGTATTTTCAAGGTCACTTAATATTGTGACAGTTGTAATTGTAATGGAATATCGTAACCGGTAGAAAACCCTGGCTATGAGGTTTTATGGTAATTAGTACTCATCAACAAGGTCTACCTCCAATCACTGAGGGGTTTTAAGTTCCTGGGTGGAAACTATCCGGAGTCTTTCAGTTTCATAGTCTGCGACTGTCACCACTAAACCATTTAGCTGGTGACTGACCCAGTGCAGGCTTAAGTTGTATACATTTATCAATCACTGTGTAATGAAATGAATTGGTTTGTTAAGTCTGTCATAATCCTGACTGAATTCCTACAATTCCATGGAACCAGGGTTCATAGTTTCTTATCAACCATCCTCTAGAAACAACCTTTCATCTCTACATGTATCACTGGATTCGAATCACTTAGATCTGTGGTCACAGTACAACGAGGTGGACAGAAGTATCATGAAGAGCTTGATAAACATCAAAAACAGTGATCAACTAATGAATAGTGGTAATGCTTGATAGTTAGCATGAAAAGCAACCAAGTGAAATGCTACTTTGTACGACACTCCTTTACTTACTATCTATAAGAAGTGTTGCAAGTGGTATTCATCACACTTCGCCTGATTTGAATCTCGTATTAGTTTTGGATTTATTAACATTATGCTTTTGGAGAAACTGACTTTCAAGTACTATGTTAAGTTGATAAATATTACGTGACTGCACGCTGTCATATTATAATTATCAAATGTATTCTATCAGTCACATCTCTTATGCATCATAGTAACTTAGCTATAAGTTGGTGATGGATTTTGAGGAATCTAAAGTTTTAGTAGCTTACCAACTGCTTAGGTTTCAGACAAATGCCTGCATTTCACATTAAGTAAGAGTTCTAAAACATTTCAGTTGTTTGTTTATTTTTGATAAGCTTTGAATTTAAACTTTAGTTAAATTGATTTTCTTTTTATATCAAATATGTAAAGAACATATATTTCTATGTCCATTATATATCATATTGACTAAAATATTTTTCAGTAATTTTAAATTGTACCGCCTATAATTAAGCGCTAAAGCAGATTCCATGTCATGTAAACTAACTAAAGGTTAAATTGAAGCTTAATTCGGTTAAACAAAAACCTTTAATCTATTTTATTCTATAGAAAAGTGGTTAATAATATTGATTGATAATATAAAACAACATTAAGATTAATTTATTTTATAAGACAAATTTTTTTCATTTTCTGTAAATGTTTAATATTCAATAAAATAATCAATGATTAATCTCAAACTTTTGATATAAAAATGTAAAAATTAATGAAAATTAATTTACTGTTGTTTTTTTTTCGTAAAGTCAAATTATATATTGTATAAATGTTAAATTGAATTTATACTTTACAAAAAGTTATTTTATTTAATTAATTATTTAGGTCAATATTTTTCTGAGTTTACATTATTTCTTTATAAAAAAAAAACTTTTTTTGAAAACATGAATATTTCATTTTAAATGTTAGAAATACCTAGAAATATGTTTAAACATTTTTCCATACTTGATATGATCAATGAAATAAGTTAAAAATAAAATTAAAAATTAATTATTTTCATGTCGAATATATATATATATATATATAATCATAATGAAAAGAAATTGTTTCACCATTTGATGAATTCATTTCAATTATGTTTTAAATGAACTTAGATATGTCAAAAACAAAGAAGTATATATGTTATTTAAAATATTTAACCTAATCCATGTGTTATATTACATAATTCGTTATAATATAACATTTTTGTTTTGTACATAATTTTTTAAGATCTATTCAATAGATGGTTATTGATAAAGCAATACAAAAGAGGCAATGATAGATTTTCATTTATTATTAAATGATATTTATCACTATAAGTAAAACATCAAGTAATTGTTCAATAGAAACTTATTTTTACTAAGTTAACATTTATTATACATTTCAGATGATGATTTTATAAACAAAACAACTCAAAATTTTGTTTTAAACTATAAATTTTAAAATTAATCTTGTGGATTAGTTTCATATTTTTCATTGTCAAAACTATTTATTGGTAAAATAATCAACTTTTTTTTTATTTTAGCAGTTCTAAAATTATAATTGATAAATTAAGACTTACTGTGTTTATTGAATATTTTCATAAATTGTATAATTTTCTTTAAACTTAAAACTAGGAAATATATCAGTGATTACTGGTCAGTTGTTTATTAATATAACTCAGTCTGTTTAATTGATTATATACGTTGCAGATTGGTGTAGGCATCGTGCCACTGGAAACTAGAAAGCAACAGAAAGCTGTTTTATCCTAGTTTAGAACTCTTTAGCAGTGTGCACCTCGAATTCCGCCCTAGGGGCTTTAGTTTGGCGAAGGACTAATCCTCTGCACCACTGGGCTGGTACTTAATGGTAGGATTTTCACTTCTATCACTTTGCGATATCTAGATCAACGATCCTAAGTTTAGTTATACCTTAAATAGTTTTGTGTTGTCCCTTATTACCCCGATTATATTATGTATTAATCCCATCTAGTATTCTACGGTTCGACAACGACAGCCACTTGATCAAAAATCAGAACAAGAAGAAAGCAGGTGACAAAATGTGTTAAGAAAATAACAGCAGAAGGCAAAAGCAAAGCAAATAATTACACGAGTTTATATAGATATCGATATAAGAATATTCCAGAAACTTCTCGATTATTCGTTGGCTCTGATTGGATAAGAATGGATCAGTAACCACACTGCTTCGTGAGCATGTTTTGGGCATACTTTATTCAGGATCATTTCGTGCTAACAAATAGCTAAATTGTAGAGTCTCAGATTATAGGGTTATATAATAGACATCCTTATTAACAATTATCTTGAATTTGTGAATACTTGTTATTGATAAGAAATGAATAAAAGTTAGCTGACGTTTAATTTACTTAATAAATAATTTCCTTCAAAATAATTGATTTTCACTTAACTATTAGTTGAGTTCCTCTGAAATGTAACTTTTAAGAAAATGTGTACCTGTCAGTTTTACATTAACAGCATTTTACAAAACGAGAGCTATCATATACTGAAAATATTTTCAATAGTCAACTACAAGATACCCATATAAAGCCGTAAAAATGATTACGTGTAATTCACATGTGCGAAAAGCATCACTAGGATTTCTGTGTACTTAAATTGTGAATTTTCCTATTTGTTAATTAACCACTTTCAGGCACTAATTTATCTTAAATTTATTCGGAGAGTATACACACCTTGTTATGCATGCAAGATTATACAGATTCATTTATCCACGTTAGTATTAGCATATTCAATGTAACAAGAATAGAATATTACAAAAAAGACAACAGGGTATAATGAAGTGTGCTATTGTTAAATAACTTTTGTTATTGTTTGGTAACGAAAAAAAATTACACCTTTTAAATACACTGTTCAGACCTTTGCCTATTGGTAACAAGTACTTCTGTTGTTTTGGTGGGAGTTAGTTATAAAAAAATTAAGGTAGTTCTGGAAGAATTTTATATAAACCTAAATTGATCGCATCACTTACTTACTTACTTACGCACGTTACTCCTCACTGAAAAGCATAGGCCGCTCACCAGGATTCGCCATTCAACTCTGTCCTGAGCAATCCTTTCCATTTGTTTCCAGTTGCTGTCCATTCTTTTAATATCTCCTTCCAATTCTCGACGCAGCGTGTTCATTGGCCTTCCTCTTATCCGTTTCCCAACAGGATTCCATGTTAATGCTTGTCTCGTGATGCAGTCTGATGGTTTGCGTAATGTATGTCCTATCTATTCCCAACGTCTTTTCCTAATTTCCTCTTCGGCTGAAAGTTGATTTGTCCTCTTCCATAGTAAGCTGTTGCTGATGGTTTTCGGTCAACGGACATTCAGCATCTTTCGTAGGCAGTTGTTCATAAATACTTGTATCCGTCTGATGATGTTTGCAGTAATTCTCCAAGTTTCAGCTCCATACAGCAGGACTGTCTTCACGTTCGAATTGAGGGGTCTGACTTTGAGGTTAGTTGATATTTGTTTTGAGTCCCATATGGTTTTCAACTGTAGGAATGCTGCCCTGGCTTTGCCAATCCTTGTCTTTACATCTGCATCGGACCCTCCTTCTTCATCGATGATGCTCCCCAGATATGTGAAAGTATTCACTTCTTCCAGAGTTTCTCCACCAAGTTGAATTGGGTTGGTGCTCCCTGTGTTGTATTTGAGAATCTTGCTCTTACCCTTATGTATGTTCAAGTCTACTGATGCTGAAGTCGCTGCTACACTGGTTGTCTTTGCTTGCATCTGTTAGTGTGTATGTACTAAGAGAGCTAGATCATCCGCAAAGTCCAAATCATCGAGTTGCATCCTACTTGTCCATTGAATCCCGTACATTCCCTCAGATGTGGAGGTCTTCATGATCCAGTCAACCAGTAGGAGGAAGAGAAAAGGTGACAGCAAGCAACCTTGTCTGACTCCGGTCCTCACTGAAAATGCAGTTGTCAGTTGTCCTCCATGCACAATTTTGCACTGTGTTCCGTCGTAAGAGTTCCGGATGATGTTGACGAGTTTCTCTGGTACTCCGTAGTGTCGAAGAAGTTTCCATAGTGTTCTCCTATCTACACTGTCAAACGCCTTCTCATAATAAATGAAGTTGATGTACAGTGACGAGTTCCATTCAAGTGATCGTTCAACGATGATCCCTTGTGTTGCGATTTGGTCTGTGCACGACCGATCCTTACGGAAACCAGCTTGTTGATCTCGAAGTTGAGTCTCCACTGAATCTTTCATTTTGTTCAACAATACTCTGTTAAAGACTTTCCCTGGTATCGACAGTAGCGTGATCCCTCTGTAGTTGTCACATTTGCTCAAATCTCCTTTCTTTGGTATCTTGATAAGATAACCTTCTTTCCAGTCTGCCGGCACTTGTTCTTCTTCCCAGATCTTTTTGAATAAAACGTGGAGTATCTTTGCTGTTAGGTCGATATCTGAGTTGAGTGCTTCAGCTGGTATATTGTCAGGTCCTGCTGCTTTCCCACTTTTGATTTGTCTGATGGCCATCTTGATTTCTTCCATCGTTGGTGGAGTGACATCTATCTGGAGATCCGTAGGTGCTGCTTCGATGTCCGGTGGGTTCGGTGGAGCTGGCCTATTTAGAAGTTTTTCAAAGTGTTCTACCCACCTATTCTTTTGTTCTTGAATCTCAGTGAGTGTCTTGCCTTCTTTGTTTTTGACCGGTTGATCTGGTTTACCATGCTTATCTGCCAGTTTCTTCGTTGTGTCATATAGCTGTTTCATATTTCCTTCTCCTGCAGCTTTTTCAGCTATCGTTGCAAGGCCTTCGATGTATTTCTGTTTGTCAGCTCTAATGCTCTTCTTTACCTGTTTGTTTGCTTCTGTGTATTCAGTTTGTGCCTTGATTTTCTCTGCTCTTGTTCGGCTGTTGTTGATTTCTATCTTCTTCTTGTTCCTCTTTTGTTGAATTTTGCTCAATGTCTCAGTGGAGATCCATTCCTTGTAATGGTGCTTCTTGCGGCCTAGAACCTCCTGACACGTTGACGTTAGTGCTTCTTTGATTTCTTTCCAGTTGTCCTGCATAGTGGTTTCTTCTTCTTTCGGCAGATCTTGTAAGGCTTGGAACCTGTTGTTGAGAGATATTTTGAATTCGTTGAGTTTGTCAGTGTCTCAGAGAAAGCCTGTATTGAAGTGTTGTAATGCTGTTACTCCAGTTTTCCACTGCTTCTTTGGCCTTAGTTTCATTTATGTAACCACCAGGTGGTGATCTGAAGTTATGTCAGCTTCTCTCCCTGTTCTCACATCTTCCATTGATCTTCTGAATTTTGTATTGGTGCATATATGATCGATTTGATTCTCAGTAGTATGATCCGGTGAGACCCATGTAGCCTTGTGTATGCGTTTGTGGGCGAATATTGTACCACCTATAACCAATTTGTTGAAGGCACATAGGTCTGTAAATCTTTCACCATTGTTATTTCTGTCTCCCAGTCCTTGTCGTCCCATGATTTCTTCATATCCAGTGTTGTCCATTCCGACTTTGGCGTTTAGGTCCCCCATCAGGATTTTCAGATCCTTTCCTCGACACTTTGCTATAATTGATTGCAGTCTATCGTAAAAGTGATCTTTGTCTTCGTCGTTGCCGTCGTTGGTTGGTGCATAACATTGGATGATATTCATTGTAATGCCTTTCTTCATTGTTTTGAAAGATGCTTTGATGATCCTGGGTCCATGTGGTTTCCATATCACAAGTGCATTACGTGCCTCCTTGGACAGCATCAGAGCAACTCCTTGAGTGTGGGGAGCATTTTCCTCTTCGTGGCCGGAGTATAGTAGCGTCTCTCCTGAAGCCAATGTTTTCTGTCCAGCTTGAGTCCAATGGGTTTCGCTGATTCCGAGTATTGTCAAGTTGTATCTCTTCGATTCTGCAGCTATTTGATTTGTCTTCCCGCTCTCCCACATTGTTCGAACATTCTATGTACCTATAAAAATATTTGCTGTGGTTGTTAGAAGGGGGGCATCGGCCTCATGACTTCGGAAGAATTTCGGCTTTCATCATGAGGCGTCATATATCCTTCCACTCCCAGGGCAGAGTTTAAATGGTTTTTCTTGTTTAATCTGGTTAGCGTTTTTTTAGCAAGTTTGGGTTTTTACGGGATGGGGATGCTATCCTCTAGTCAAACCCTCCTCCTTTACCCGGGCTTGGGACCAGCAATAACCCTAGGAGAGCTACAGGCTAAGTTAAATTGATTGCATGAGTTAGTTGAACTTAAAACAGGCAAATAAACATTGTATGTCACAATTCCCAACTGCTTCAATTTTGTTTTCTTGGAGCAAGATAAAATAGATTCTCCTGTTTTCGTTGAACATGAGCGTTGCACAAAAGCAGGTAAACTTTATATATTCTCATGGAGAAGATGAGACAAAGACGCTTATTCTTAGTCCGAGGAAGTTAGCCAGAGTTTTGTCGTATATAATGTTCTTCAAATCTCTACAAAAGAACGAATCCCAGGTATATTAAAAGTCCAATCCTTTTCATATTCCAATTCATTTAAAATATACTCCTTAGAAACTTCAATTTTGACGTGATGATCAACATTTGTCTTAAGCCGCGCTAATAAGTTTGAATCTGCATTATTCAATGTAAAATTTGTCAGTTGTAAGTTATGGTAATGCAAAACTCCATGCTTTTACAAATATTGACGAAACTATCATAAAAAGGTAAGTGGTTACACAGAATCTGATTTTACTAATTATATGTACAATTGCCATGCTACGTATATTCTCATATAATGTAATTTGAATTCTCACGTTGTCAATATTATGGGTTGTATTGTCTAGTCATCAGCACTGGGTGGAGGAGTAAGATAGCGGTCAGATGGATTTAGCATCTTTGCTTATTATATACTAGGCTTCCGGAGCGAAATGTATTGACATCTATTCCCAGTGACTACGTCAGTTGTGGTACACGAGTCCTATGCGAGATAAAACACAAGTCCTGGATTTAACTGGTAAACATCACTCAGGTTTTCTAATTTCGATGTTTTATTTCTAAACTATAGAAAATTGTTTACTGTTAAATATTTACTGATTGGGTTTTAATATGTATGTTATTATTTTGCTTTCGATACTTTCAGCGAAAGTAAGTTTACTGTTTTTTCTAAATTTCATTTTTCACTATAGTGCGAAATGTTGTAATACTTTTAATTGTTGTACAGCATCCTGCATTACTTCCAAAGCATATATGTTGTGCGTATATATACAAATTTTATCAATACATTTATTTGATGTTATCATCAGTTCTTAAAAAAAAACTATCATTTTCTTTATTGATGTATTGTCTCCCTCGTTATTTGCTTCCTGTGTAGATTCACATGATCAAGTATAGTAACTTTGTAATATTTATTGATTCATTTCAGTTTATATCAAAATTAATTTCTCATAATGTTCATATCTCATGATACTTATTTTTAAAATATCCATTCATACAGTCTTTAGTACATCACGCAAAGTTTTGTTGATAAACATAACCAAATTCTTATCATCAGTCTATTCCTACATAATTCATACAATAGTGAAGATATTAATTTAACATGCCCAAAATTGTATGTAACTGTTTATATGATTAGGTCACTCGTATACAGAAAGATTTCATCTACAAGCAATACCTTGTGATATCAAATTGAAAACGTTTTAAAAAAGAAAAAACGATTGTCATTATAATAAGCATTAAATGACCAACTATACTCATCACTCAAGTGAAACCTGAGTAATCCACTCGAATTACACAACATATGCTCCAAAGTAATAAGTGATCATTTAGATTTATATCATTTATAAATATACCCAAAAAGACGAAGTTGTCAGTATACAGTCTGGCTACTAACAAACTTTTATGCAAAAGAATAAAGATGAAATAATTCGTAGTAGTGTTCCTTTGTATCCTAGTGATTATTTTCACTTAGATACTAAACCACGCATTATTCTAAGCACACTGCTTATAATATTTTGTTGATGACTATTACTGTAATTTTTCAAAGTTACAAAATAATATGCGTACTATTTTTGTGATTGATGTAGACTAACAAATAATAAACCTCTTCGCTAAAAATAATTAAGGTAAAATATACTCAGTACTTATGTAAAGTTCCAAATTGCAGAGAAATAATAAGTTTTCTAATTAAAATTAATTAGTGAAATTAGCTGCCCTCCAACTGGAAAATCTACATCAAACTTCTATCTTATGAACTTGGCTTTAATTTACATAAACTTAAAAAAAAAACATTACATGAGATTAAGAAGTGTAACTGATATATGAAGTTCTTTAGATACCTTTTACAAAACAGACCTGAAGTCTGTTTTTAAAATGTAGTTGTAGCTTCTTCAAACTATCAGCGTTTTTCAGAATACTCAATTACATGGAAGCTAATGTGTCGTGTTATAATGGAACAAAAGCTTGTATAAGTCGTATGGAGTTCATGCTCAGTAGACTTAACTAAGTGTGTTGAGGTGATATCTACTCGTCGATCTAAATTATTAACCTAAGGTAATAACGGAAGTTACGTTAAAATATAATATAATTGCTTAATAAATATGAGTAGTTTTATATTCAAAAATATAACATATTCAGGAATGGATGCTACACATTGGTCATGTTTGTCTCTGACAAATTTGTTGTTTGTCATGAAATAATGAGGTTGTTTTGTAAAGTTCGATAACAGTTCAGCTACTTTTTAGGAGATGAGTTCATGATTTTCTATTACTTATTTACAATATCATAGTTGCTAGACAATTATCCCTAATAAGTGGTATCGAAGACTAGAATTGAATCAAACATGCTTTTAAACGTTTATTAAATTAAGTATGGAGAGTAAGACCTCTGGGGATAACGTCGTGGTATCTGGCACAGTGTTAATATTTATTTTGGTAATTAGTGCATGCTTACAATTCAAACTCTAATGGAACCTTGAATTAAGGAAATGTGTTAAGCGATTCTTAGTCTTTAATATGTTAGAAAGTGGTACTAATTAGTAATCAAAACTATGCCTAGGTAAGACATTTTTTACAAACGACGAAGAGGAATCTTTTATTTGTAATATAGCTAAATCGGCAACCAGATACGTTTTTCTCAATACAGAACTTTATCTTTAGTTGAAATTATCAGTTATTTCATCATCTCTAACTTTAGGCCAACAAATGAGTAGCTTTTTATTCTATAGTAGCAAATTTTATTAATGTTGTTCACATTTTCCCTTACTTTCTAAAGTACTATTGTGGTAACCAGTTTATTTCAGTAAATTTGGGACTAGGTCCAGGGGTATCTACTGACCACTTCTATACAGTCTTCCATCTTGACAGTTTTTTCCGTAGATATTAGTATTCATCACAACGCAAAAGGCAAACATTAAACATTTGTATCAAGAAAAGTCACATGAAGTGGACTATAATAGAATTTTAATAAATCTTGTCCAGTAGGTTGTGAACGAGCCTGGTATGAGCAGGGATATTATGTTCAGAGTAACAAAGTGAAGTAGTCTATCCATGTGGTCACTAATTACAGTGCTTTATTAGTTTTCACTAAGGTTTACAATTTGTCACTCATCATGCATTAACCTATCAAAATAGATAAAATGACGGTGTAGTTCATTGTTAGAGTATTACATTTATTGCATATAAGTGTTTTGAAAACAAATCATCCCTTCAATATTTATGTGATTTATCCTACGGCGAGTTGAATCAATACTACATTTTATTACATTCACCAATATATCTGTTTCTAAGAATGTTCGTATTATTTACAATATTAGCTTTTAACACTATTTACCTTTTACATTACTTTTTATCTATAGCTGATTCATTTAAAGATTTATGCCACCACCGAAACAAAGTTTCTTCTTCTTGTGATAATCAAACAGATCTAGATCATTTAGAGTTAGAAGATGATGATTCTACAGTATCAGGAATTCCTCTCACTCATATCAAATTATCAAATTCACCAACACCAGAAGTTACACAGAAGTTTCCACCTATGCTTATGTCTACTTCGGAAGGTGAGATTCCTTATCCAACCCTATCTCAAAAGCACTATGACACACCTGTATTACAAAGTCCATTAGATGTTAGTATTAGTCAAATCGATGGGACAAATGATGGTGTTACAAGAGGACCATTACCTCCACCTCCACCAGATATATATTCATATATTGATAAATTAGATGATATTTATTTGACACATACCAACAATCAAGGAAATTATCCATGGTCTCATAAAGTATATAATAACGCTCCAATAAAAGAATCAATCAATAATCATATACAACAATCTTCTAATGGTAAACAGCAGAATGATGAAAATTCTATTTGGTCAAATTCATGGATGCAACCAGTACAGCATAAAGCAAATAATTATAAGACACAACTAAGTAAGTTAAAAAAATATATCAAAAAAATGTAAACATTCTATTGATTTTCATCATTTACTCTAATTTCATCTTTTTTTGTTGTTGATAGTATTAAAGTATTGTGTATTTTGATATTATTACATTTTTTCATCATGTAAAAATCCATTACATTTTCTTTTACAATGTAACGATAAATTTACTCTAAAATGTGTTTTTTTTTTCTGTAAAATCAATAAATAGCACATTACGTAACATTTATTGATTTACAAACTGAACATTATATTTTTGTAAATAATAAATATCTACAGTACAATTTATTAAGTATTATTTTTCTTCATTTTGTATGTTGAATATGCTACATTGTTTTTTTATATTTTAATGTAAGAAATTAATTCTTTAAAAGAATTCAATATCTCTTATTGTAAATTGATAATTTGAAAATAGACAACAGTTTATTAATAAATATATAATTGAACATTATATCATAGTAGTATCTTATCTTCAAGTGAATATAAAAATTTCATGTATAGCTGCAAATGTTAAATTGTTGAATGTAGCTAATTAATTTTATACTGGAAGATAGAATTCTATCTACTACTGAAGTATTGTATTATATCTAATTAGAATGTATTTGAATCTTCCCATCGATTTGTCATGAAATAAAATTATTGTTTAGCACTAAACGAAGTGAATTCAATTCATAGTGTAAACATCAATAATGAGGTTTAGGTACATCCAGCTAACGAGTTTTAAATAGAATGAAATGCCAATTCTGCATTCCGCTTCCCATTTACAACCCAACCCAAATGATACATGTTTCATACCGTTAAAACACTCATATAAAGTGGAAGATAGAATTTATTGTTACTAAATATAACCAACTTTACAGCGTTGCTACCATCTTTAATTACCAGTATTAATAGTAGTTTTCAGCCTTAATATTACAGTGATTACAAACTAATTTATATGAAAGATAATGATGAGTGAAATATTTCCACAGATTACGAAACAAAATGATAAGGAGAAAATATCATGTGGAAAAAACAACGTTTCAGGAATATTCTAGGGGTCTGAATGACTTTTGTTATGTCTTACTCTGTAGGCAAAAGCATATTTGTGTACACAATCAAACAAGTGATAGCTTACTAACTCACTGGTCCCATTTAACAGTTGGTGCATAAAATATAACTTTCGAATTTTCAAAACACAGGTTTTGGATGATTTATGTGAAAATTATCTGCAGACTGTTTATTATCTTTATTCTTATTCAGTCTCAAGAAAGTTTTAAGCACCTGTATAAAAGTTAATTGATTATTACCTTGTTTTCATAATAAAACTTAATAATCATTAAATTTTTAATGTCTGCTCTGATTGACTATAGCTTAATGGTGGGATAGTTTCAGACAAGAGTTACCCTGTTAAAAGAAGAAAAGTAAGAACAACTGTTTTCCTCTTATAAAATGAGAACTTAGTATGTTTTAACTTAAATTACTTATTTTTAAAGTGTATTTCCAATTATCTGAACGAGATATCGTTAAATTACATTCGTTGGTTGGGAATGCATTAATGTATGTAGTAGTCGCCAAAAGTAATCCTTAGGTTTAGTCCATACACATACGCATGTTTGTTAAACAATGAGTAATAAACTATAGATAATAAGTTTACTCATGTTACATGTCACTGATGAATTCTATACCTGTTGGTACCAATGAAAGTACTACTTGGTTTCTAGTGGTTCTCTAGTTGATGTTATTTCTAGATTGTAATTAACTTCAAATTATAAAAGTATCTCTCGAGTATACTTATGCATAATGCACAACAACTTAACTTCTGTTAATATCATAAAACATTCCCAAATTACGTTATTCGTATCTTTTTATAGTGCAAAAAGTAGATGATTTTATCCAGATATGAATAAGTTGAATCCTAACCCTGAATAATAGACTTCATTAACTTAAAAATATTCAAATTCACGTATCTCGGTATGGTAAGGTGAAAATCATATTTCATAAACACAATTATACATATGCCAACAGTAAACGAAATGTTCTAAATAATGTTTTTACTTGTTAACATTATTTAATTCATTCATTACATTACGACTGATTAAATAATGTATACGCAAATGCATTTAAAGATACGGAACATTAGAAATAGGAAAACTGCAATACATTCAGCATACGCTTTATTTTACTGCAGAATTTCTATGAAAGAACAACGACATTTGAACAACATTTGTTTTCAACAGTCAAAATTTGAGCTAATTTACGAACTAACAACATTTTAACTCAACAAAAGTAATGCTAGAAGGGATATTTATATTTTACCCATACTGTACGCTTGACTACTTCTCAGTGAGTCTACAAAGCGAGAAGTTTGTGAGTGAAGCTAGTAGCCTGTAACAATTAAATAACACAGGCCAATTACTTTTATGATTTCAATTTTACATTTCCAGCTGCACACAAAACCCTATTAATTGTCTACAAAATCTTGTTCTATACAACAGCGAAAATTTTGACCATTTTTGTAAGAGATAATGGTGAATTTCGCAAGTTCTCTCCTCTTCAGTTAATTTTTTAATAGCCTAAAATGAATTCGAGAATCTGTAATATTAAATCAAAATCTGCTTTACTTTCCAAGGCCTCCATCAACATGTTTGTCTTCATGTTTTAGGTGTAGACCAATTTATTTAGATAGACATCCGGTTGTTCGGATCCATTTGTCGCTTAGTATCAATTACTGAAATCACAACAATAACATAATTGTTTTTCCATGTATAATGAAATATCCTTTTTGAATCCAATTAATGTCGGAAACTGTTGGATATTGGCAAATTACTTGATCTGACGGTTAAATAATATTTAATGTGACTTTTCATAAGCAGAAATAATTACGTAAACAACTTTTTAACTTGATTGTTGTTTTTTTTTACTGTTATCAAAGATTTTTCTGAATGGTAACTCTCATCTTAGATCTGTTTGGTGAGGTTTGAGAAATGACTACTTCTGTTAGATATTTTGGAGCTTTGAGACAACTACAATAAGTTTGAATGGGTTGTAATGTAAAAATAAAAGTTTTGATGACAGTACCAACTTTATTTTATTAAATACTGTTTGACAATCCATTGACCAGTTCCACCTGATATTTCTTTACGTTAAGTAACTTACTAAAGCGCGTAGGCATCAGATGTCAGGATGAAATGTATCACGATGATTAATTTATCTCAAGAACGGTTGTAAGGTAAGCACATTACTCAATCTATGTATGATCATAATTGCTTCGATTTTTTCTGGGTCTAGGCCTTTCCACCTTTTTCCATTTGCTGAGTTTAGGAATTGCATTTCTCGAGTAAATGTCTGAAAATGAATTTGGTTATACGTGTTAGCATGATGTCTAGTTTCTTCTCTTAATACAAAAGGACTATTTCCATGATTAGTTTTTCAGTCAAATATGCGGTTGTACCAGGTATATTTTACGGTACTAAGTCCATCATTTATTGAAACGTAGGTAGAATCGCCTTCATCCAGAAAGATAGTCGACTATATCAGAACAATCATTTTTGCATTCGAATAATAGGATAGTCTTGCATTCAATTATTACTGAATGCTGTAAGTAGACTTCCGATAGGCCGAACTTCGGAAAGTATTTACCTCAACTGGGTTATGCTAATAAGTCTTTAGATAACATCAATGTGTATTCAAAAACGCCTGTTGGGTAGTCAAAAAACAAAAGGTAAAATGTCAATGCAAAACTTTCATTTGCACGAATAATTAAAGTTGGAATTCTATACAATCCCGACGGTATGCATGTCGCAGCAAAACGAAATCGGATAGTCACAGTGAATTAATTTACGATGTAGCTTCTTCAATAACAAAAGAGGAATTGGTGAATACGGCTTTTTTCAAACAAACATTATGGGCGCAATGACTTTGCATTGCTACAAAAATAAATATCATAAAGCAACGGGTAGGAATTAGCTAGAATAATTCATATTTCAAGAATTCAAAATTATGGACATAAATTTGGAAACTGTGATTAAAAGTAGTAGGTGTTTGTTTATTTGGTCGTCACCTCTCGTATGTCACAGGCCGCTCACTAGAATTCTCCAACCAATTCTGTCTAAGGCTCTCCTATCGGCCTTTCACCAATTGCAGATAAACTTTGAATTGGTCATGTGTATAGATGAAAACGCTGTCCAGTAGTTTCAGTTACTCATTCATTCACAAACAAATTGATACTAAGTTTATTAAAAGGAAATCTGTCAAGAACGTTTGTTTTCGATAATCCGAAACAGTGCACACATTTTTCCACTATTTCTGGCATTCGGATCTCACCAGGCTCTCTTAAACACTACAGATTTAACACAAAATTATATCGGTTCATCAAATTGGTTCCTGTTACCCTTCTATCGAAGGTTGTTCTATCCACTTCTCCCCAAACGCTATTTATTCTATTCATATCTGTCTTTAATTCTCAGCAAAACGTGCCCATTCAACATCCTCTTTTCCTATCCCCTTAAGGATTCCATGTTAATGCAAGTTTTGTGACACAATTTGGTGATTTCCTCAATGTATGTCCTATCCATCTACAACATCTCTTAATCTCTTCTCAGCTCAATTTTGGTTGGTTCGTCCTCTCCCACAACAGGTTGTTGTTGATTATGTTGGGTCAACAGATCAGAAGTATGTAGTGTAGATAGCTATTCATAAATACTTGTATCATTTGGTTGATGCATTTCGTAGTTCTGTAAGTTTCTGCCCCATACAATAGAACTGTTTTATATTTGCATTTAAACTTGTGACTTTGGTGTTGCTTAATGACTGGTTTGAGTTCTGAATATTCTTCTTTAATCGTAGAGATGCTGTTCTTGCTTTGTTTCGACAACCCCTGCCTTTGTATCTGCATTATATCGTTGTTATTTATCAGTGGTGCTGCTATTCAGTTACGCAACAGTTTCAACTTCTTCCAGTGATTATCCATCAAGTATGGTTTAGTTAATGCTCAGTGTGTTCTTACGCCTTTCATAATCCTTCTGGAATTCTTATTATTGCAGATGTAGCCGATTTGGTTCTTTGTAGTGTGGTCAGCTTAAATACAGGTAGCTTGTACATAAGTGATGGAATATGTGCTCTCTTTTGTCATATTATTGAAGACATACAGAATTACGAATCACCTATCGTTGTCGTTACTTTTTACTGATTCATATCGCTCCATGATATTCTTATATCCGGTGTTATCCATCCATCAAAATTATTAGATACTTGCCTTGGATATTTCTCTACTGTCAACTGCAGCCTCCCACAAAACTGATCTTTATAGTCTTCATTGGAATCGTTAGCAGGCCCTTAGCACTGGGTAACATTCATTTTAACCCCGTCTTTTTTTGTTCTGAAGAATGCATTGATTATCCTATTTTCATAAGATATCCGTCTTTTGATTGCTTTGAACAACATCAGTTTGACTCCTTGTGTGTGCTAGTCATTTTCTTCCTCTTGGCTGGAGTACAACAATATCTCTCCCGAAACTACTCTTTTCTATTTAGTTTATAACCAGTAAGTTTCAATTATTCCAAGTATCTCTAGGTTGTATCTTTCCATTTCCCCAACAACCTGAACGGTTTATTTTGGTCTCTTTCATCTTGCAGGCCTTCCATGTACATATGTTAATTGTTGCTGTGGTTGCCAGATGAGACATCGGCTTCGAGACATCCGAAGACATCAGGCTTTCTCATGAGGCGTTATAACTTTATGAAATGAAGACCCACCAACTTTCAAGGCAGAGTTTAAATAGTTTAAGTGGCCTTTCCGGTTATAGATCCTTTACAAAGTTTGTTTTCTACAGGGTACGGTTGTTAACCTCGTACTCAGTCCTCCTCCTTCATCTAAACCTGTGACCCAGGTACCCCTAGGAGGGCTTCAGAGAAATATTTACTAGAGAATGTTGAAATATGAAACTGACGAAATGGATAGGTCTGCAAAATCTTAATAAGTTTAAGTGACATAAAAACAGACCAAATATCAAAATCCTAAAAGCTCTATGTATCAATATTATGAAGAATATAGTTTGCCAACACCAAATATCACGTCCACCAATGATGTAACATTGTTAGTTGGATTATTTTCCGCAAACCTATTTCTTAGTAAATAGGTTTACTTTACATTCATGAATAATGCTTAGAAAGTAACTTTCACATAGATACTCATTATATTTATAAGAGTATTTTATATTTTTTAGAGTTTTATTATAATTTCATAGATGGTTAGAAGACTTCGATTAATGATTAATAACACTGACTAGAACTTGATACAAACTAGTGGCCTGTTTAGTTGTCGGTTTCTGACTACCTGATAAAATGAGTTACTCATATATAAAACAATGTTCTATATAAATAGCATAGTAAATCGTTTCGCATTCGTAAAGCTAATACAATCATATTTTATAAATGATGTCTCTCGTAGTTTATTAGATTTATTATGGTTTTGGAGATAGTTTTATAACATCGTATCTTTGAACAATAGTAAGTCTAGGAAGTAAGCTTACCTTTGAGAGTAACTTTAGCAACCAAACCTGTTTAAATCAGAAACACTATAGTCGATGATATGCTGAGTTGTGTGGAATAAAACTATTAATTAGATGTTAAAGTCACTAAGTATGATTTCAACTGGATTTTAGTTGGCACGAATCTTAAACATTTATTCTTCCCAATTAAACACACGTCATCCGGACTTACCTGAACTCGAACCCAGCTCGTTTTGTGCTCAAAGTCACTGCATTCAAAAATAGGTTGGATAGTCCCCATGATCACACTTGAGTAACCATCATATATATATAATTTCAACACTGAGATTAAAATACATTCACTTAATGAGTCCCAAATGGAATGAAACACTATCTCTAGATTCTACTTGCCAGCTACAATCCACCGTAGTAAACCACTGTTGTGCTGAGACAATCCAGTCAGAATACATATATAGCAACAGAGAATGATCAATTTCAGTACATATCAAATCAATTAGAAGATATAAATACCTTCAAATTATACCCGATACATCATTGATAAACAAGATACTAATTAATGTCATAAATTAAACTAATAACTACAGTTTTGTAAATTATTTAAGTATTTCCGCCCATTGATATAAGTAGTTACTAATTTAAAATATAATTAAACTACTTCACTTAATTTAATTGAATTTATTTAATTGACATTTTCTTTACAAAACTATAAAACTTTTGTTTTAATTTTAATCTAAAAAATAAAATTGATTTTTTTTTCGTTTAATTGTACTTTTAAATGAATTGAAAATAATTTGGTTGTTTTTAACTCATTAAACAATTAGAAAAAAAAATATGTAGAATATGCAATTTAATAAAAATGTATAGTTGACTTAAATAAATGTTAAATAATGTATTATTGTTTAAGTATTAGGATAATTAGTTGTACATAAGGTAACAATAATGATGTTGCAATGTAATTAAATGTTCTAAATACGAGTTATGTTGTATTCATTCAGAAATGGATTAAGGTACTTCAATTGAATATTAAGGTCATATCATGAAATTATTTTTTTTGATGATATTTTGATTTATTACTATCATATTAAATAATTTGATCAATAAGTTTATTTGAAGGATCTATTAACTTAAAACTGAAAGATTAAGCTTCCGTTTAATCATAAAATCCCTCAAGTTATGCTTAGATTGAATTCTATTCACCTGCAAGGGAATACTATACAAGCAAATTAACGGAGTGGCAATGAATTCCCTAGTTGTAGCAAATCTTTTCATGGCTCATATTGGATTTTATATTTTTATTAGCGTCATTAGATCACGAGTTTGACTCTGGTATGTAGATGACATATTTGTCATTACTAGAATGACTTTCCTGTGAACTTCTTCAGAAAAAATTCAACATCTCAACAAATCAAATTTACTTTAAGAAATGAAAGTGAACACAATGAGCTACAATTTTTAGACTGTTTAGTTAAAAGAAATCTGGATGGAACTCTTTACCTGAGTATTTCCTTAAGCTTACAGATTTAAATCGATATATTGACCTTAGTTCAGAATATCCGTTTAGTGCAAAAAGTTTCCATAGCTCTAAATTCATTCAGAAGAGCCAACAAACTCAATACAGCAGAAGATGATAAACAAACTGAATACAAAAGTATAATTAGCATCTGATGTTTGTATAATTTTCCAATGAACATTATCGACAACATACAAAAAGAAAGGGACTTATTGTTGACTAATAATAAATTAACTAAAACGCTAAGGACTGGTAACTTCGTTCTACCTTATTGCTATGACACAACAGAAGAATAACAAAGGATTCTAAAACAAGATGGGATTAAAACATTCTACAAAACTACGAACACTCCCCGAGGTGCGTTGCATAAAACAAAGGATACGATCATTTTCACCTCTATGCAGAATTACGTCTACAGATTAGGTCGTGTTATAATGCTTTCCATACTGGACAGTATTTTTAAGAGATCATAACTTGTCAAAGGAATACTAAACTACCTCCAAATAATCCTATTGAACTAGAAAAATTACTACTTAAATTAGAAATAGCAGTATATACTATCAGTCACAACCATAAAATTGATATTAAAAATATCCAACTTACCGAAAAAGCTTCTTCCAAACACAAAGAAAGACAAAGAGATAAACTTCTTCATATATTGCTGAATTCGGATGCACTTAACAAAACTGAAAGCCTTAATATTCATTCAACAAGAACTTTCTATCCAAGTGGCCATAAGTTCATCGTATTTCATTCCAGGAAATACATACAATTTTATCTTTATTTCACGTACTTTTCACACGAGTTCACATCACACTAACTAATACAAGAATATCTCACTTTAAATAACCTTGGCCTAAATGACTTGATATAACACGACCAAACGTGTATGTTGATTGTGCTAACTTCTTTTGATTTGTTCCATTCCATTCTTTAATCTCGTATTGGTCCAATTCAGTTATTTATTTATTTAGTCTCTGAAGTAGCGACTTGCATTAAACCGAGAAGTGTCAAAAATTTTAGTTTCTACTTACTGATATATGATATATATATATATATCGCCCATTTTTATAAAAACGAGGTTGTTACTACTTTGTAAGTTCGTTTCTTGCCTTATATATTGTAATCCACTAATGTAAACAAACTAAAATAATGAAATGTGTGGCAGTAGATGTGTACTTTCAACATTTTCGAACTAGTTAAGGGATTAGTAAGTGATAGTGCATGTGGTATAATGTGTAAGGTAACGAGAATTAAAGAAGGAAAAGTTATTAGAAACCTCGGTTTCATTCATTTCTTTGCAAAATAAGAAGTTATCTTTCTAGCTTTCCCCTACGATATTTTTAGGATATGCAACAAAGAGTGATTATGTAGCAAAAATTCAAAATAATAAAAAATAGTCCCACTCTTCGGTTAAAATTTGAAGAGGCCATAACAATCACCAAATTAAAGCCTGACCTTTGTAGTCTAAGAGATAACATGACTAACCTCCAAATTGCTTGACGTCATTTTACATAAAAGTTTGATTATAATTCAATAGTTTTAATTAAATTTTTTATTTAGCATCACTATTTATTAGGATTTTGTCATGTTACGGGACACTTTCGAAATATGGAATCCAAAATATCTATGAAAATACTTGTAAAATTCCCACTTTACTTTAGACTAACCTTGTCTACAATTTTATTTATTCGTACGAAAAATCAATCGTTTATTCTTTTTTAAGTTACTCACTTGTGTGTAGTTGACGAGAAGGCATAAAATACGATGATACTCTGATAATCGGAAAATTTTGTTAATTTCATTTTTTTAAAGCAACCAAACTGTCAAGTTTTAGTGACAAAGTTTCATAAAATATAAAATGAATTAGATTAAACAAAGATAAGTATAATAGTATTTAATCTGAAGACCTGTTAAATGTTTTACTAGATAGTGACAAATTATAATAATAATAAATTATAAGTGGATGTTATGGAGATCGTTGAGTGTTAATTTTAATATATCGAATTGGTCTGAATAAGACAACCATTAACAACTAGGAAGCAGTAGACAGCTGTTACGCACTAGTATGGAACTTCTCAGCAGTGCGTATTCACGACCTCATTAAGTATCAAATTTAGGATCTTCTAGCATCAATGCTAACGTTTTCTTACAATACCACTGAGGTAGCTCTCAACTGTTGATATTTTTAACTCAGTCAGTTTACGATAAATTTCTACAACCTCATCCATTCCACTCTGCAGGTAACTACCTTACATTCAGAAGAGAAATTACAAATAAATACAATCAAACCATATTATTGATATTTTCATCATTACAAGTAATTTGAAAAATGAATAAATCATTCATTAATATACTACATTGAATATGTTCATATATTTTTAATCTAAAATTAATTATATCTCATCAATAGAACTTATCATAAAATTGTTTACTTTCAATTATCAAACACAATATAAACAAATTTATATGTTGGCATTAATTTAATTAAAAATAAAAATAGACAAGTCAATAATCTATTTTTATTTTGTAAATATATTTTTAATTTAGATTATACAAAATAAGCATATAATGAATTAAATTGTAGTGAGTGTATTTCAACCAACTTCCAGCCGAAGAGGAAATTAGGAAAAGACGTTGGAAATGGATAGAACATACATTACGCAAACCATCAGACTGCATCACAAGACAAGCAATAACATGGAATCCTGCTGGAAAACGGAAAAGAGGAAGGCCTAAGAACACGCTGCGTCGAGAATTGGAAGCAGACATTAAAAGGATGAGCAGCACCTGGAAACAATTGGAAAGGATTGCTCAGGATAGAGTTAAATAGAGAACCCTGATGAGTGGCCTATGCTCCTCAGCGAGGAGTAACGGGCATAAGTAAGTAGTAAGTATGTAAGTAAGTGTATTTCTTAAATGAAATATACACGTATACACATACATGTATTCTTAATTCTAAATTGGCAGAGATAAGTGTATAGATATGAAAAATTTTAAAAACAATAAAAATTTAATTATTATTTTTATGATTAACTTCGAAATTTCATTAAATGTTATATTATTATGGAGCAAATGTGAGGCTAATTGTAGAGATAGCATCATAGGAAAAATTAAGTTTTACAATTTATATCACATATCAGTTAACGATATAAAGATATACAAGTAAATATTAACTCAGTTGTCTAAAGATTGAACGTATACGGTAAGTCCTGAAGATCCTAATCCTGATCCTTGACAGGTTTATAAATATGCACTGCTCAGAAGTTTTATCTTTGAACAAAATTGTCATTCTGTGCTTTCTTCTTCGCAATGTCTATTTATCGGTAATCAGTCTGTGTAGCATATTTCGAAATTAAAGTAAATGATTGGAAACACTTGAAGTGTTATAAGTATTGACATAATGACATAAAAGAGTTCAAATCCACTTGGATGCAATTAAATTATAGTTCTGAATCTAAATACCTCAGTTTGAAAATACTTTCTTTGTTTACCTTCATTAAGACTTTAAAATTAATGATTTCTTTGTCGCAGACTAAAATCTAGAAAAATAGTAAAACCTCCCAAATTCTCAACAAATCACTTTTATTGTGTAATCATCACATGACTAGTAACTGAAATTGGAATTTGGTGAAGTTCTTATCATAAATATTTAACCGTAAGTATCAATACTACTGATGATATCAGATGATGGTAATGCTTTTTGAAATCTGACTAAAGATCAAAGAAACAGATTTTAATTCAGCGGCCAAAAATTATCCATAATCAGATCAGATCTACAAGGTTCTGATTTTTTTAATTTTTGGGATGTTGGGCATGGAAACACTGCTCCTCATTACTCCTAAGACTTTGCTAACAGTCAGTTTACTTCAAATTATTGTTATACGTGACAAGTGAGTGGTGATTACTGAGATTAAATCTTATCTAAATGTGATATAGACGATAGCGTTTTTGGAATTACGCTATTATAGTTATACTAGCAAAATGAAAAGGTAATGACTAACCGCACAAATGACAGTTGACACAGTGAAGCTATTCTGTTATTCCGCATCTTCTAACTAGGTTTCAAAGTCCAGTACAAACAGGAAAATCATAATTCACAAGAGGCCTGAAAGATGAAGGAACAGTGCTCAACTCATGCGTATATATATCAACCAAATTACAGTAAGTTACTATGAAAATTATTAGTTGAGCAAACATCAAATAATTAATAGGAACAACTATTATGAAAAAATTATATTGAATTGATACATTGATTACAATTAAAATTAACAAACTGGATTCAATTAATTGTGGTGAAATTAAGTCAAAAATCAACACATAGTTTATGATTCAATTTAGATGGCTAAATTTTGTAGAGATTGGTTATTTAGTTGGCTGAATATGTCACATATTGATGTTGGCAGGATACCACAGGAAACTAGGGAGCACTGGACAGCTGTCTCGTTCTAGTGTGGAATTCCTCAACAGTGCGCACCCCAGATTCTACACCAGAGGCTTTAGGTTGACAGCCATCGCCTAACCCTCTGTACTACTGGATCAACCGGCATCTAATGAAAGAATTCCCACTTCCATCAGTTCATGATATATATCGCAACATTCATTCATTGTCAATGGTAACAACTGTCTCATTCCCGTCATCTCTGAACTCCACCAGTTACGAATTCTCACTAGAGCTTCAGGAGTTAGTTACTAGTGATCTGATTATTATAGCTTAATTTAGATGGTTATTTTTGTTGACACTGGGCTTTTAATTGGTTGAATATGTTACAGATTGATGTTGACAGGTTACAATTGCAAACCACGGAGCACTGGACAGCTATCTCCTTCTAGTGTGGAGTTTAGACTTGTCGGGATTAAGACATTTGGGATCATTGACAATGAATGAATGTTGCGATATATATCATGAACTGATGGAAGTGGGAATTCTTTCATTAGATGCCGGTTGATCCAGTAGTACAGAGGGTTAGGCGATGGCTGTCAACCTAAAGCCTCTGGTGTAGAATCTGGGGTGCGCACTGTTGAGGAATTCCACACTAGAACGAGACAGCTGTCCAGTTCTCCCTAGTTTCCTGTGGTATCCTGCCAACATCAATATGTAACAATTAATCAGCATAGTTTGTAACTTCATTTTCGTCAGGAATGATTGTTTTTACGTGATTTAGGATCCCGCCATCAAGAGAAGATCATATCTTTAAGACTGGGATCATTAATTGATAAACCAAAAATCAGAATTAAATCATAGTTAGTCTGATTGGTACTGAACTTTACTCGTTTTTCAATTCAATAAGATAACGATCATTTTGTTATTCAAGCATTGTATGCATTCCTTTTTGAATTACACTTGAAACTTCGTGCTAATGTTCATGCATTTTTAGCGAACTACTCAAACATGAACTACTTTACACAGATTCAATCATTTAAAAGTGGTTTGTAAGATAACATTTGTATATCTTGTCCTTTAATACTTTACTCTGAAACTTGAGTATGCTTTATTGAATCCCTTATATAAAGTTAGTATAGTTAAATATATTTTTGAAATGGTATATTAAAATTCCATTTGTTGTTTTAAGTAATGGATACTGCATTTAGATTTGTCTTTGAAATAGCTGTGTTAATATTACTAGATTCATCTGCACACTCCCAACTAATAAGTAGTATATATTACCTAGTTAACTCCTATCTTTGTTTATTATCAGAAATTATGTTTACAGTAAAGATTGTAATTATTTTTCATTCTCTACAATAAAACTAACCGATTTTATCAAACTGTTCATCAATAGAATGGAAATGATTTATCCTTATTATCAGAATGTTTTAAAGTGTGTTACAATTGACTAATATCGCCAAAACTGTACCGTTTACTTTAACGCATTCTTGTCCTTGACGTAATTTTCAAAAACTTAATACACTTAAATGTGTTAATTTTCCAACACTTTGTACACAAGCAGTATTACTGAAAGCTTCATAAAAATAAGATTCCCATATTTAAGTCAGTAAAAGTTAACTTGTACGACGATTTATACTTCTGAAACATTTGTACTACAGTATAACTGTCTAACTGATTCATATTCGAAATCCTGACAACTGAAAATTACCTACACATAGGGCTCAAAACTAACTACAAGCTAGATGGACAATGCACTCATGTAGAGCTGACTAATTTATCTCCATTAAATGATCACTTGATGAAATAAAGAGTAAATTAGACGAAGAAATAGTTCTTTTCAATTAGTTCCACATCAAGATTTAATAATTATGTATAGTTTTGTCAAGTTATATAAAATCAGTGACACTAAATGATGGTGAGTAAATAATTATAGTGGTGATAATAATTATTATAAATCGAAGTTTGAAGTTATCTGATAATTAAGATTGATTACAAAATGCTGAGTTATTAAAAATGTAATTATATGTTGATTATCAGACTAATTTAATTCCTATCTATGATTCCTTTATAATAGAGTAAAAACATGTCAAATTAGACTTGGAAATCATTTAGTTGCTCAGATCAATAACAGGAAATCAAGAACAAAAAATACGTTTAAAACTAGTCAGGTGATTATAAGAACTGATTATGTAACAATAAAAGTAGAATGGAGAGTAAAAAATAGACACACCTTTTAAATTAGCTTGATGGCTATTTAAAATTTTGTGGATGCCTAGGTTCGGTAACGATTTTACACACAAATGTAAATTTTTTATAATTGAGTGACACTAAATTTGGAATCACTATATAGATGTTTCCTTTCTAAGTTGTAACCCACCCTTAATGTAGATCAGCAAAAATATTAGAGATCCATTTAACAATTTTTCAGATGTTGTGGCAGGTACTTAAGGTCGACCATCAGTAATAATGACTAACAGGATAAAAATCTATATAGTAATTTCTGTGACTTGATCAATTATTAAAAAATTAACGATCATTGGTTACATTTTCAAAGATGGTTAAGGGTAATAACGATAAAGATATATAACATAAAAACTCACCAAAACATTTAGACAATATTTATTTGATATTTCAGGATTTTGCAGATAAGTTTAGCACTGGTCATGTGCATAGATGAAAACGCTGTCCATTACTTTCAGTTACTCATTCATTTACAAACAAACTAATATTTACTTTATTTGAAGGTACTTTGTCAAGAACACTTGTTTTCAATAATCCGAAACAGTGCACACATTTTTCCACTATTTCTGGCATTCGGATCTCACCAGGCTCTCTTAAACACTACAGATTTAACACAAAATTATATCGGTTAATCAAATTGGTTCCTGTTACCCCTCTATTCAGTTATGTAACTGTTTCCACTTCTTCCAGAGATTCTCCATCATGCGTAATTGGGTTGGTGCTCGTTGTTTGTATCTAAGGATCTCACTTTTCCCTTTGTGTATATCTAGATCTACTGCTAGCTGCAAAGGCTGCTGCTACACTGTCCTTCTTCACTGGTATTTGTTGTTGTATGTGGGACAAAAGAGCCAGGTCATCTGCAAAGTCCAAGTCGACTAGTTGCACCTTGAGATGCTGTAGTTTACATGATCCAGTCATTTGCCAGTAGAAACAAAAAGAGATAGCAAGCAGCTCTGTTTAACACAGGTTTTTTCATGGGATGAATCGGCGAGTTGCCCCGCCATGCACGGTTTCACGGTGTGGTTCATTGTTACAATTCCGCATACTATTGACTATCCCCACAGGTACACTATAGTTCCAAAGAATGCTCCGTAATATCTTTTTCCTCATGTTGTCAAATGCTTTTCCATAATCAAGGGAGACGATATGGAGTGGTAAGTTCTATTCAACCGACCGTTCAACAATAATCCGTAGAGTCACAGTTTGGTAGGCACATGATCAATCCTGACAGAATTTTGCCTATTGATCTCGAAATTAATCGCCGACCGAATCTTTCATCCGATTCAACAACACTCTGTTGAAGATTTTTCCCTGTACTAAAACTAGAGTGATACCTTCGTAGTCCTCCTACTTGCTAAGGCTTATTTTATATTGTATCATGACGAGGTATCTTTTTTTCTGTCTATTGGTACTTGTTTTTCTTCGCAGATTGTGAAATATCTATGCAGTTACATCTACATTTGATTTCACTTCCTTAGCCACTATATTCTTCTGTTTAAAAAAAATGTGAAATATACTATGAATGTTCATGCTTGAGTAATTCAGAAATATATTGTTTATTTTCAACTCTATCCATTTTATTACAAATAAAAATCAATCAATAAAAAAATTTGTTTTCTTTTGTACCTACGATAAATGAAAGTATTCTTGATTTATTTAAATTTTATAAAAAAAAATATTTCATTATACTTTAAGTTACTTTCTGTTATAGTTAAGGGACAGTTATATAACTCTAAAATACGATTCATAATTTAAAATTGTTAAAATTTTCTGTTAGCAACAACAATAGATCATTTGCATAACAATTACATCATATACTGATTGATAATATAACACTTAATTTTTGAAGGAAATATTAATGTTGAATGTACTGAAAGATCGTTTTGTTGAAGTGTCTACATTTGAATATGACTTGATATTATTAATTCACGTGGATACGTTTATCTTTGGTGATGTTAATTATGATGGTATAGTATACAGAATCTATCTAACAGTAAATCACGCAAAAAATAAGCCGGTTAAGGATAAAAACATCAAATTACTAAATGACTGTTCTAACTGTGCGAAAGCCAACAGAACTTAGTAGGTTTAGTTGGCCATATTACTCACAGAGTGAGATTCCTTAAGCACCATTCTGAACCGAGGTGCGCTAAACAACTATTTCTCTACAGTAGTACACACCCTTGATTCCCCCCCGGAAAGCTGAATCCAGAGCCCTAAAGTCTTACAGTGAGCGTTTAATCATCTTCATCGTTGAACCGGCTGGCTTCCAATAAAAGGATTTTCAGTCTTCAGTTTGTGATACAGAGTAAAGATCATTCACTGTTGTTGGTGTTAACTGTTTTGATTGCAATATGCCTGAACTTCTTCAATTGCAATTTTGCATTAGACCTTTAGTACCATCCTGATTTTAGTCACTAGTAAACTGATTATTTTGATCGAACTTAAATTGTTTTTTGGAGATCGGAATTAAGTTGAAACTGATGGAGTTCAAACCTGTTGGGAGTGAGATAGTTATCACTAGTGGTAATTGATAATTTTGTGTTATATCACAAATTAATGGAAGTGAGAATTATACCATTGGGCGCCAGTTGGTTCAGTATTGAAGCTGGCTAAGCTTTTGCAGTCATACTTGAATTCTCTGTATTTGATTAACTGGATGGGGGGGGAATCGTGAATGGGCACTGCTGAAGAGTCATTTACTAGGACGAGATAGCGTCTAATAAGATTCTAATGTTGATTGTATATTTACAAGGAAATGCATTTTGTATGAAGAATTCCCATTTTACTTTAGTAGAAATAAAATTTTCTGATTTTCAGTTAAATCATGCGTAAACTAACAAGTTTCTACTTAAATATAAGATAACTATTCAGGTGAAGTAATTCACTTAATGACTTGATACATAAGTTCACATTATTCCAACCATTCATTTGTTTGTAATTATTTTCATGTACAACGTTGTGTAAACTATGATAAAAATAGAAGTGATATTGATAATGTAATTTTTATTAAATTGAATTTCATCATGCTTTAACAGTATTTGAAGAATAGAAATGTTCCATGGACTAAATATGAAGTGGAAGTTCATAAGACAAGTTCATGATATGTGAATGATAAGAATATAAACTCTTGTGATTAATTTGTCACTAACTAAATGAACCATCAAAAGTCAATCGATCTATCAATAAAAAAAGCCTGAAGTGATTTCTATAATCACCGCACTTTTATTATCAGTTGAATATTGATAAAAGTAAGTAAAAGTACATAACAATGCTATGCATTGAAAGAGTATACGTATCAGGTGTAAACTTATTTCTTCAGCGTTGTAAGTGACGATGGTTAGTTTCTTCCTAGAAATATCAACCTATGTATTATGCAGAGTACTTTAAGATCATACAAGAACAAACTAATTGATTTGAAGGTAAGTTTTAAAGGTAAACATAAGTAAGTTGTGACATAAGAGGTGTGAATGATTAAAATATAATTCGCTTTGAATAATTTGATAAGATTGTTTAGAAACTAGATTATATCTTAATTCATACAATGTAAAACAGTTTTGATGCTTTTTATTTGCATCAATTAACTTAAAAGCATAAAAATAACAATTCTCTTAATTTATTGACAGAGGAAAACAAGATAAAAGGCTGATTATTTATTGATGAAGACAGCAACAACAACAACAACAACGACAGTGAGTAGCTTTTGATTTAAATTTGATGTTTATATTGTTTATCTGAAGTTTGAACGTCGATACTTTAAACTGACTCATTTACTGTCAAAATACGTCTTAAAAATGCATATATGGAATTTTTACTGTAAGAGTGTACACTTAGGTATTAAGCATGTATCCTTGTTATAAGACGCTGTGAAGAATGTTGAATTCGAAGTTGCAAATCACGAACTAACTCTCATGATTTCTAGAGTTCTAATGAGCGACTATGACCGACGGCGTTCAGCAATCTCGAGCTTCAGATGCATATCACAAATAAAAATGATGAATGTCGAGCAATATCTACAATGGAAATCAGAGACATAAAGTATTGAATACCAAAGTAGCGTGTCAAATGTTATCTCTCCTTACGTTTACTTCGGATCCTGTATCCTATGCCTTGTGCTGAATATGCGTTGGTAAGGGGCCTCATACTAGATTGTGACATTTATCTAGAGCTTACCATTTTCAGTAGTCCATGTTTTATAACTATAAAAATACATATACAAACATGTGATTGTGGTAAAATTTAGTATACTAAATGTATCGCGGAACGTTAGATCTATTTGGATGAGGTCGATGAACTGTAATACTTTTAGAGTTAGCAGCATAATATGTTGCATATTATTAAGTAGTTTCAAAAATAATGAGAACTTAAAATCTAGTCATTCTTTTCTAAAGTAAATTGACTCTCATTCCTTGCATTCGATTAACAGATATGTATGCGAAAATTAATCCTTTCTTCAGCATTAATTAATAAATTTTTACGTATTAATTGTACTATACAAAGCAGTTTAACTCTGTTCGACTACGTTCAGCAACGTTTTCATTTAGAGTGACAAGTTCAGTTTATTATTCAAAAACAAAATTTGTGGTCATAACTTGTTCTGATGCCCTCAGTGACACAGTTTAAGACTATACATGAAGATCATTTCTTATGCTTAGATCAATCAGCTTTAGATCAACTCAGATTTAGACAACTTCCTATCTACAAAAATAATTAGAATAGTAAACATTTGACTTGATTTAACATAGTGGTTCGATTTAAGTTGGATTGTAACTGACAAGCGTAATCCAAGACGCGCGTTTCGTCCTAGTTGGGACTCATCGGCTGGATGTACCTGCATCCCAATGTCGATGTTTACTGGCGACAGAGACTGACCAGTTTCAGTCCATTACAAATCAATGGGAAAATACAAGCTTATCCTAATTACATAGTGGTTCGAGTTTGGTAAAAACAGGGAACCAAGAAATATCAAACAGTCGTTTCACCCTAATGTAACGGTCACCAGCAGTGTGCATCCATCACCCCAGTGGTTCAACGATTTTGCTTCCGTTATGAAGCTTAAAGGTCCTAGCTCGATCTTTAGTTACGGTCGTGAATATACACTGCTGGATAGCTCCATACAGAAATGAAAAAGTTGTCTAGTTGTTCCTGATTGTCTAGCTTAAAGTAATTGGCGATGTCAAATTAAAAATTCACTAAACACTACAATACATTTACAAAAGTTATGTGATTTATTTAAAGATTGTCCTACACTTTAAAAGTTTATAATCAATTTAAAAATGTGTCATATCAATTTAGAATGATTTTTAACTTTAAAACAATGTAATCAATCCAAAAATTAAATGAAATTCACTTAAGTGATTAAATGAGTTTTCACAAACGTTCTCTTTTCAGACACTTCTATAGTGTGGTCAAAACTTTTCTTCATTTTATATTAAATTATCGTTCTGCAGTTTAACCACTACATTTCATTTATCAGTCTGAATAGATAAAATTGTGAAACATTTTTTTTTACTTTTGAGAAAATTAACCATCCAAACTTTCAATCCATTTATATACTAATAAAGAGAAAATTTAAACAACTTGATGTTAGATTTAAATATTTAAATATAATATTAAGTGATACATATATTCCATTCTGAAGTTCTTAAAACCGATAATAGTATATTGGACAGAATAGATTTTATTTAAGGATATTATAGAGTTATTAAATGATTAGTAAATATATCTGGGAATCAATTAACAATATAGTTGAAAGGAGTATCTACTGCGTAAATGGAAACAGACCATTCGATTTTCGAAACATCCATGGTAAGAAACAGGTACAAACAAGCTTTTCCTATACTTAAAACTTAGCATCTAAAGATATCAGTAAAACTGCTATTTGTAACATACTACCGAGAAAAAAATTAGATTAAGTTCTTGACAATTTAAAAAAACCTATCATAGCTAATAATAATAGCTAAAAGTAATAAGAACATTCTATAATACTCTTGTATACTGATGTACATTCTAGCTTCAGAATATATCATTTTTCTTATATCCGTTGATCTGTAATAAACTACTCATAAGTTTAAGAAGTAAATTTTTATTTACCTATTTAATAGCTTTTTAGTAGCCAATTGTATTCATTAAACAATTTAACGGGTTTATAATTGTACTTTATAGTAGTGTACATCATCTTTGAATTATAGATAAATATAAAGCTAGTTATAAGCTACTTCGAATAAAATTAACTACAGAGAAATATTTCAACGATAAATTAAGTATGAAGAATTGTAATAAAGATTCATTTGTATTTTCGTCATATTTTCCATGCCATTTTAAAAAAGAAATGTCTTACATCATACATTCTTTTCTAATACATTACATTACATCCATTACAATTATTTCGCATTGTTAACTTTTAGCTATCTAAGTTTTCTAATAGATTTATTCAGGTACAATGAATTTACATTAAATAACAATCAAATACACTTATATCATGTTAGAAAAACAACAACATTATATAAGATTATCATTATAATTATTGGCATCGTTAATGTAATGTCATCCATAAATTAGTGTATTCATCAGTGCATTCACTAAATATTCACACTTTATGATTACATTAAATTATGATCAATATAGATGTGCATGTTTTATTTTTAGAATAAAAAAAAAAAAAGAAGTAGAAGTTATTAAAAAGGAAGTAATTAACTTTATTTGCTTAATAAAAGTAACATTAATAAAATAATTACAGTTAATTTAAGTATTAACTAATAGATAATTATCACTAAGTATTGTCTTTTCTTTTTATTGTTATTAACAAATATTCAATTAAATACAAGATAATAAGTAGTATAAATGTATAGATTATACCTTATGCTTAATTATGCAAACATCCTGTCTTTTTGTAAATAAGATGATAAACTATGATAATATAAAAAATATATCATAATTTAAAGTTTACAATATAAACAAAAAGTTTAAACGAAAGAAAACACAAATAAACAAACAAACAAAAATTAAATTATCAACTTTATTTGACTTTAGTATGAAAGTAAATATTCATTAGGGATAAGTAACTTTAAGTGTAGTATTAAGACAATATAGTTTATTTATGCAATTTATATGAAGCTTATTTAAACAAGAGAAATAAAAATATACTGAATGAATGAAATAATAAATTTTATGAAAATAAAAACATTCAAATGTTAAGTAAGTAGAAACAAATATAGATAATTTTCTTCTGTTCTGTTTTATTGAACTTAGAAAAATAGGAGCCATATTTAAAAATGATATAATGACAATTAGGGAAGTTTGTAGAGATAGTTAACTGTTTAATTCAATTTTGATAGCACGAATTGATCTGAATCAGACAACCATTGATCACCTGGAAGCACTGGACAGCTGTTTCGTCCTGATTCAGATCAATTCGTGCTATCAAAATTGAATTAAAAAGATATAATGATTTATTAGTTTACTTTCAATTAATTTAATTTATTTGCGTAGAATATGATTTCACATAGATGAAAATAAAGAATTTAACATCATATTTACTATATATGTAATTTGTATACAAAAATACTGACAGTAGCAAAATAACCAATAAAAATCATGACATCTGTCTGATCTTAGTGTAAAAATCCCCTGAAGCGTTCATTTATTATTCAAACAGGAGTTTAACGTAAGAACTTCGGACCATGCTGTCAGTTCAGGATAGAAATTTTACACTTATCAACCTTCTTAGCACTTAATAATCATGATCGTGTACTTTCTAGAGATTAACTTTAGTTCTTAATTCTAGAGATCTAGTATATTGGGTGTTAAGTAGTTATTTACCTATAACATTAGATGGGGCAGCTTAATACGGCATATTGTCTGAGTTTGAAAATGTAACCTAAACAAAATGATTTCATAAATGTCTGTTCATCATTCGCCAAGCTTTATCATAGCCATTTCACTCATTTCTGCTCAGTGTCCACGTTTCCTTCATTCTTATGTTTCCCACTGTCATGTACATTATTCTTCATTCATTCATATCTGCGTTAGTACTCTAATATTATTACGCTTTCAAGTGTTATTTCTACTGCATATGTGTGTATTGACTGTGAGCTTCTTGTTTCGCCTCACTGACTTGTTTGTGGAATTATATCTTCCTTGGCAAGTCAAAGTTGAGTAGTGAAAACTCTGAGTACAAAATATTTAAATAATATTATGAACGTTAAGGTTAATCTTAGTTGTATGAATCAAACTCTGAATATAGATACAGAAACCGTTCAAAATATCTTATGTCGTCCGTAATGTGAATTGAGATTGGTGAATGAAGTTGTTTTGTGTAGTCGTGAATATGCTTTATAAGTCATGTTCAATCGACTTCGTTCTGTTGTATAATTTGTAATTATTTTCTGTACACAACTCACACGTAAGATATTCATATTAAACGTAACACACGAGGATATTCAATGACGTAACATATGAATATGTTGTTGAAGCAGACCACATTAAAATTTTATTGACTTCAATCTGAACAGTCAAAGACAGAATCGCATTAGAGTGGCAATGTTCAATGAATTAAGTAATTTAGTCAAATGAAACAATCAGATGGTTTCGATAAATCCTGTTATGGTTACCATTATTATTATCCACTGAAGTTCACCAATATGCATGAAGAGCCAAAACAGAAGAACTAGACTGCGCTGAAGTAAACGGCAAATTAAATTTGTATGAGGATTGGCTTAGTGTTTGAAGCTGACACAAACAATATTCCTAATTAATGAAAAAAAATGTAAGTTGGGAGTTTGATTTTACCAAGATATCTTTGATTCCATTTACTTGCTTACTCATAATAATTTCTACATTAGGACAGAACATGAGGTTATAGTCCACACTTCTGATCGCACCTGACATTAAATAAATGTAAATGATTATTATTTAAAGGTGGAAGACATTTTGTATACTTCTCAAAATATTCATCAGATGCTGTTTTATACAAACTATTTCTTATACAAGGCTTATCTATAATTTAAGTATTGCCTAGTAAAATTTTGATGTTTTTTATTTTATTAGTTACGTAATATGCCTTCTAACGACCATATTTTTCTGATAACTTT
The DNA here is from genome assembly GCA_034768735.1 of Schistosoma mekongi. NCBI lineage: Eukaryota > Metazoa > Platyhelminthes > Trematoda > Strigeidida > Schistosomatidae > Schistosoma > Schistosoma mekongi. The sequence goes on along the minus strand of CM068305.1, from coordinate 59,093,302 downwards.
TACAGATTCAGTCTTTTTTGTTTTATTTGATTTTTGTGTAATGCATACTTGTGAATAATTTATCATTAACGACGTCAATTCTCTATAACCTAGAAAATCACTGCATCAGTCATTTTCTCAAGCGTTGACACCCATTTTCATGAATAACTTTACAAAGTTTTGTAATTCAGACATTTCTAAACCGCTTAAATTTTTTGTATCTTCCCTTTCGACTAATAATTATTTTGTTTGATTGGATATATCACAGATTGATGTTGGCAGGGTACCATTGAAAACCAGGGAGCACTGGACAGCTGTTTCGTTCTAGTGTGGAACTCTTCAGCAGTGCGCACCCACGATTCCGCAATAAATGAGAAACTACTTATTGTAGTCATTTAATGTTTTTTGTAGCTGAAAAGAATTTACAAGTCAAATGAGTTCTCTTATGGTCTGTGGTTCAGTTTATTTATTTTATTCTCTCTTAATTCTCACGCAATTCAATAATGTAGGTGGGAGACAAGAAATATCGTTTTGATAACTTTGAGACCAAGAAGATTAGTGGCAGTGAGCAGAAATCGTGCACTTCAATAATAGAGTAGACTCAAACAGATGATACGTAGCCAACGACTTAGGTATACGTGAAAAATTTATTTACAAAGTGGTTGGCACACACTTGCGTTTTATTAAGACTTATGTCTCCTTGATCTATTTGATTTTTCTCGATATATTGAGTCCGAAAGTTTATATGCTTTATATTGTCAGTCTTGTTCAGGATAATAGAGCCGAGTACTTTTGTTTAGAAGCTTGAGTAAGTAAACTTTAAAAGTATGTGTTTTAAAGGTGCATTTTTATATTTTCTTATTTACTACAATATGGTTTTCATTTGCATAATATATCATTATAGAATTAGCCAGAGTAAATATTTAACTTCATATATCTAATGTCTGAATAGTTAAATATAGTTTACAACATTGCAGGGAGACGGATGAAAAGTTTGCTTCTCTTTTAGTTGCATCGATTTCACAATTTTCGATTGTCTGGTTGTAAATCTATTTGGCTGAGTAAATATTAATTACTGTACTTCAATTATAAACCTTATGAAAATAAAGCAGCATTATATATTTTTTCTTCGAAATAATCTTTTTAACCGCATTTGATTGAACCGTTTTAGACATTACATATCTCACTATTGTTTTTTTTCATTAAGTAATGCAGTTTTCCAATAGAATGTCAAAAACAGGTTGAAATAAACAGATATGTCAATCCATTCAATGGCTTACATCTAGTCATATAATATAATTAATAATAATACAAAATACCAATTTTCATGGGATTAGAAAATGATTTATTAAGGGTTGAAATTGTAGTTGGTTTTAATGACAAGAGGAGGATACGGTGAACATATGCAGTCACACTGAGTTTACCTATAGTTCTTCGTTAATTTAATCTAAAGATTCAATTTTAGATTAAATATAAAAGGCAACCAATCAGCTGTTTATTCATAGACAACATAGTGACTAACACAAATGCTCAGGGTGGAATCAAAATACAGATTCTAATGATTCTTTACAATATTTTTACTGATCATATCTGAGAAGTTTATACCTTTCAAAACAAATAAGTGAATGTCCAACGACGATGTTGTTTGATACCAGGTACAAATCTGTCTAGCATTAGCTGAGTTTTAGCTTACTTTATTTTAGTCAAAAATTTTAGTGTGAAAATACGAACTGATTTCTGTAGTTAAAGTTCAAACCTATTCAACTCACCAAAAGTGCCTAACACGGTAGTTCTGTCACTTATAACCTGTGCCTCTGAACTTAATACAATTCTTAAAATTGAATTCTTTTAAATGTTCATGTTATTGAAGGAGTATTCGTCAGTTATTCCAATGATCTTTCTTATAAACAATTTGTTAAATTAGTTGGCAAGGAAATTAATATGTCTTGAAACTAATTTACTGGTAAACGTTTTATTGATTCCATATAATAAACAGAATTGATGAGTGTAAATATAAAAAGAAAACAGGTTTGAGGTTATTTAAATTATTTAAAGACTGAATCGGTCTGATAAGCCAGCTTTTAGTTGATGTAATTTATTGCTTACCCTTGCTTTCTTCAGAAACTTAGTAAAATAAACTATAACAAATAAAATAAGTAAAAGCTTTATGTTAGTCGTAGGTTTTTAGTGTCACTAACACAATTCCATTCTGTAATCCTTCAGCCGCATTGTACTGAACTGTTTATAAGTCATTCTTTCATCTAAAAATTTGTATAGATAGTTTGGTTTCCTCGTTGCAAGTATAGTGACAGGTGATAAATTATTCATTAATGCTGGAAACACTGTAGATTTGTGAATAACGACGCCAAAAGATAACAATTTTAAACATACAATATCATAAGTTTGGAGTAAATATTCGACTAAAATGGAAAAGGTTTAACAACTACGAAATATTTTTGACAGTAATATGCTTCACTTTTCTTATTCATATTAAGCAACACTTGAGCACCTGGGTGAAAGTTTTTCTGATACACAGTAGAAAGGGCTCTGGTTACTGGTCATTCATACTTACAGCTCGTATGGATTTTTACATAGAATAACTGAGTAATTTTACTGTCAGTTCATGATCACAGAAAAAGTGTACAATCTAGTTGTTTCCTGTGAATGCTCTAATGTCTTTGCATTTGAAGCCTTATTGTTTATTTCATAACAACTGCAAAACATTTGATACTAATCATTTATTTAGTTGAAAAACATGCATCGTTACTTGGAAAATTACACGTACACATCATTCTAAAGTTTGCATACAACAGATAGAAACGTGACTTTGTTAGTTTTTTTTTCTGAAAAAATCATGTAAATATCATTTACTTACTTCTCTTAAATCATTAGGGTTGCTTAAAGAATATTTGTTTCCTAATATATTTAGAATTTATACTGTGACCTTATTGATATATAACATTTTATGTTATTTGTTTGCTACTTCCAAGTAAAAATATTATAAAATTAATATAAATTTCATACATTATACATTACTATACAAGAAGTTATTAATCAGTTTCCCTAGTTACCTATTAAAAATTCAAGTATATTTACTTTCAGATTTCATTAATCAGAGCTTTAATTTGAAATTTTTGTAGAAAATCATTTTTGTTTCTAAGTAACTTACTAAATTCATAATTTCATATCGTTTTTCAAATATTTCAATGAATAATTATCATTTTATTTTTCTAGATCTATAATGTGAATGATATTCGCATAAAATTTGTTTTACTTTTAGTTTTAGGTCAGAGCAATCTACAGCCCCCCCCTCTCTCCACTACAGATTAGTTCAAAAAATAAGAGTAAGTTATTTGATCATATCAAGTAGATAATTTCATTCAATATATTCTGCCGAAACTACAATAACTTTTTATTTGTGATAAGTAATATGTGTAAATATGATCTGTGATCGATAATGTAAGTTAATTCTCAAAAATTGAAAATGTAATCAAAAGTTAATACATAGATCATTCATTTGAAATCGTCATAGATTGATGTTGCCAGCGTACTATTCAAAAGTAGGGAGCTCTGAACAGCGCTTGCTTTGTATTATGGGACTTCTCATGAGTGTGCACATTAAGTTCCGCCCCAGGCTCTTCAGGTTGGCAAACGTCTAACCCTCTTCAATACTAGAAAGGCATCCATTGATAGATATCGCACTTCCATTAGTTTGTGAAATAGCATGACGATTGCTTAATTCAAACCAATTTTCAAACCAGATCTTAAAAAAATTACGATAGTCTTCACAACAACCAATGTCAACTCATTAGTGGTTAACTTCTAGAGGTAATTTCTGGTTCTCTAGTGAGGTGTGCTCAGTGAAGTTTAGTCATGTCGGGTGTGAGGCAATTACCTACTGATGTTTAAAAAGTTGGCTCTTTCAGATAGATTTCTGTAGAATAAATATATTTATTGTCACAACTTGTGGTTAACGGGGAGACAAATGAAAATAAGAATGCACGAGATCACTATTTATACATTTTTGGAAATAATTGGAAATGGGTAACAATGATACCATATTGAATTTAACCATCGACTTTCATGTCATGTGGTGAACATGACAGCTTTAGGTTATTACGGGTGAATTCATCTTAGGACAATTCATGTTCCTTATATAATATCTAAGGTATGTAACATTTTCCCAACTTAGTTTTCACTACAAACGGTGGCTTTAAGTATAGGTTTGAGTAATCTATTTCGAAAATGGGTAATATTAGTCATGTAATCGTCAGCTGCTTACGTTTTCTTAAGGCGACATCAAATAAGCTCCTAAACATGGATTCAAGGTACCTAAAAAAGAGTTGATTAATAATGAAGCGAGGCTTGATCCTACTGAACCAATTATAAAATATGTAAACGACTCTTAATTAGGCAATTAAAAATGACTCAGGTAATTAAACTAAGATATAACTTGTTGACGGATATTGCGATATTTCAGTCTACAAGTTTGATAAAACCCAAATTTACCATTAAACTAGGTAAATAAAGATATTTAGTTATCAAATTTGTATGAAGTGATATTTTGTACCCTCAGCACCTTTTTTGTCTTCTTTATCAAATATGTTTAGAACATATTATTAGACAACTTCTCAGACACATACTTTTACGTAAAAACTTACTATGCAGTCAAATATTAACTGTAGATAAAAAAAATAAGAGTAAATCAACCGTAGTGTGGTGTCTTATTAATAAATAAATACTATGCTATAAATAAATGGAGATCTTATATTCGCTACAAAAAATTTAAAAGTTTATCATGATTTCGAATCGTAGGCTGGATTGTATAGTTTAACCACTTGAAAGTTGAAATGTCACTACTAAATATTTAAAAACCGTTAATTTTCTTTATTTAACAAGTAGAAATTTGTCGGATCCATAACTTAATCCACGTTACTTAGAATGAATACCTGGTTATAAATTCAAAAGGATAATATTGTCTCGAGATGACACATATCATCAACAACATAGAATGAAAATTAGGTCATAATAACTATTCCGTCTAATATTCACACACTTTTGACACTTAGCTTTAAGTGATCACAAAATAATAAAATCAAATATCCATTTATATAATATATTTATTCCTTTGAGGGAACTATACATCCTAATAAACCGTCGTTGACTTTGTGTACTTGCACATTTCTATTAAATTGGTGTTTTCATCAGTATTATTATTATGTAATTATTTTGACGATAAATATATTTTAGTACTATGTGAGAATGTAGACAAAAATGTTCAGATTATTTAAAGGGATAGAGATGAAAGTTTGGAAAAATGTGAACAAACTAGGATAATATCGAGAAAGTTCCATTTTAATCTGGTTTAGATGTGGCCTATTTTGATAACCAAGGTAGGATTAGGTAATGTACGAACTATTCGGAACACAATGATTTGCTTTATCTTATTTCAAATATGTTTTACTTGGCCGATAAAATGACAGACAAACGACTAAATAGTAGAATATGTGGTTTACAAAACGTAAATTTACCGTGGTTATATGAATTATTATTATACAAAAATCACTTGAAAAACTTATTATCATTAAGATGAATTTATATAAACCTAGATTATATTTCTGTGTTGATGATGAAATTTCATATTCAAGTTTCAGGTAAAACTTAATGTAGTCCACTTCATCTCAATAAAAATACCATTTTGCATTTTTATCTAAATTTTTCCAATTAAATGGTGCTTACCGTTTAAGCAATAAAAACAGTAGACTTAGTTTTTCACTTATTTTGCTACATAATTTCAACTACTGAAAATTTACAAGTAGTTAAGACATTAATTGAAACTTTTCATTCGCCAAGAAAATTGAAAATTAAATGTGAAAATATTTGCAATTTGTAACACATTTTAACAAGTATTTTAATACATTTTCTCAGATTATTTTTACCAAAATGACACTTTGGCGGGTGGATCTAATAGTTATCGGCCGGCCAATAGTTTAAGTAAATTTAGCATACAGTAAACATACTGTAAATATAATGAAGGCTCGCTGAAGTAGTAATTGAAAAAATTATTGGTATAGGTTAGTTACGAAGTTCAAGCATCTTCTGTTACAAGTTTTATAAATCAAGACAAATTTTCCACATAGGTAATAAATAAATAAATGATCTATGTCCATATTACGTTAAAAACACCTTTAAATGTAAGTGATTCATAGATTTCATTACTTGGTCAAAACAGTCTTTATTACGGTTTGTTTCATCGTTCAGATCAGGTTTAAAAAGAGTGAATAGACTTATTGTAAGCTGTTTATTGGTGTATATTATAGTAGATGTTTTTCTCTATACACTTCTAGTCTATTAACACAATTTATTGCACTCACTTCATTAAAGAAAGATTTTTCGGGTAGGTGACGAATCCGCTATATGTTTTTTGTAGTATATCTGATGCAATTTTACTGCTCATATAAACCTGCGATAAAATACACAGCGATTAAAATTGGTAATGTTGCATGAAATTTGATGACGAGCATAAATTTACGGCTTCATCTGTGTAACACAATATGTCAAAAAAATTAATACAGTCATTTTGACAAAGTTTGGGAATAAAATAGAGTAATATGTGTGGTCGTTTGTTTGATTAGTAATTATGAGTAAGCAGAATGTGTTATAATGATATTACCAGGGACAGTGGGTTATTTTATAGCTCCTGAAAAACGTTACTTGTTCGTTAACAGACTGCATATAAACAAAGATATTTGAGTCACAAACTTGACATCAAACGTTCAACGCCGTCATATAAATATACTTTTAAATCTTTGAAGTTCAACACCTTTCTCAAATATGAAGGCGGTCTGTATAGAAAGCTCACATTCAAGGTATTAACAGGATTCCATTCGCTTAAATATCATGATTATGGAGTATTTTGTTCTTGTAAGAAAACTATTTTCACTTTGTTGTTCATTCTAAGCTACCTGTAATTTACAGATAGGTCGTTAATTTAGAGTATAAGTAAAATATTAAACCAATCGGTCAGAATAGATAAGAAAAATACTTCTGAGCTACAGTGTGAATTAAAAAAAATGAATTACACTTATCTTTTGTCCCATATAAAGCGTGATGTTAATCCATGTGTATCGTAATCCATAATATCATTTATCGTTGTCATATAACTAAATCCTAACTCTTTAAAGAATTAACCATATGTTTTGTTTCCATTAACCAATTTTCCAAGATAAGTTTATCATTATGAAAAGTATTTTCAAATATGCCATATATTATTTAGATATTTACAGTAAGGTAAATGAGCTTGTGTAATAATGTTTTTATCATGTTAAAACTAACGGACTGAAAATAAACCTTAAAAAATTCATGAACTTCCTAAAACCACTAAACATTAAACAATTTTGAGTCTCACTGTGAACATCAAGATTGAGATGCAAGTACATCCAGTAGATGAGCTCCAAATAAGATGAGATGCTCATCTTGGGTTCCACTTGCCAATCACAGTTCAACTTAAATAATACTTCATCTTGAGTTATAGAGACTATGTTTATTGTTTAAAATATAGATCTTAAATCGCCTAGTCATTTAGGTATCGATGAAGCTTGTACGTTTAATAAACTTATACAGTATTAAGTCATTTTCGATTCTTCATTTATTGGTTAATCAGAATGAGTTTTTCCATAATAATGATTCTTATGTAAGTAGTTTTAGCTGAAATAAAATCTGATGACTATAAATTTTTTATTTGTCACAGTTACTCTGAAAGTTTTGTTTGTAGATTTTGTTTAAGTCCTGTAGCACTAGCTTCATTGACAACGATATAAGGTACTGAATATTAATTGAATTTAAATAAATAATTGGTCTACTTTTCATAGGAAAATAAATAGATACAAATGTTACAGATTCAATAGTTTTATTAAGATTGATTTTATTCCTTAGAAGTTTGATAAAGTACTTATTCTTCGACTGATACACAGTATTATATATTCCTGCAGTTCACATCAGTTTTTATTAGACTACGTTAAACTTGCAATAATTAATTGTTATAAACTTTAATTATTTACTTTTTTTATAACGAAAACTGGTTTACGTATGATAACGAATAGTTGTAAATAAACGGCAAATATAATTTATTTCTCAATCTTACAGTTATTACTTAAGGTTTAATGTCATTATTTGTCAATACTGCTAATGTTGTTGTTGTTTTTCTTCTTTTCTCCTGCGGTTAACTCAACTTTACACACTCCACAGGGGTGATTCAAAATTGTAATTAAATTAAAATTGAACTCAAATAAAAATTCTCATGTTTATTTACTTTTTTGCATCAATTGTTTATGACTTATGAAAAGAATGAAGAAAGAAGGAAAACTTGTTTCATAACCTGATCAAGAACAAATGTAACGATTTCGTTCTCCTAATACTATTAAATATATATATGTATATATATATATATATATCATTTTAACCAAAGATTCCACGAGAAATATTAATATTTTAATGCGTTTTTCCACATTGAATTGTATAAAGGTGTTAAAATCTTTGAATTGATACAATTACAAATCTTTAAAATAATGAATCATTCAAAAAAGTCAGCATGTGATAATCTACTACTGATAAAGTAATAAGTTGATTAAAATAAGAAACTATCTATATAATGAATGGTGACAAAATTGACTAGACAGGGTTATATGATTTGCTGATGATACAAATTGTAATTGTATGCACCTTGTTCATTTTGGTTGTGTTTATTTAAAATTTAGTTCACTTGAAAACAGTTGTGATCAAGTCAAGAGATGTTGAACAGAACACAACTGTTACTAATGTTTACTAGTCTATATTATCCACGGATCCACAAAGCATGCTTAGCTTTTGCTAACTTGTTTAAGCTGTAGCGGAAGCGATATATCTGTTTTACAACTGGAGTCCGAGCACACTGAGCATTGGCCCATTTAGTATTAATTTGTGTGTACAGAACATGGGCTACTGAAGTATAAGACATGCGTACGTTTAAGACGTCTGATCAAAGATATTGTCCAAACATCTCCCCAATGTAATGCAATAACCAGGTTATCAAAATTGATATCAGTCGCTCGGTACTAGGGAAAGATTACAAAATCCGACGATGTAACTGCAAATATTTAACATTAAGGTGGTTAAAACATGTATTATGTATGCTCAACTATTGCCTACGTCATTTCATGATGTTCGCTGAAGTTGGAGCAAGGTGGAAAAGCATTAGTAAAGGGCCAAAACAAACGCTAAATCAGCCCACGAATTATTAAACGCTAGTCTAAGCCATATTGATAGATGCAAACTTCTTGATCGTGGCTCACCTGCTAATCGTGACCAGAGTCTGGAGACACTGGGTGATATGCTTTAAAATCAGTAACAGTAATCCAACTTTATCCACTCCTTATATTCTTATAGATCTTAAGTTAGATTACTCTTCTATTTACAATTTGCCTATTGCTTCATGTCAGGCTACTCCATGCTATTAATCTCCTTAGTTTGATCCCGATCTATTAGTGCTGTATGACAGCTTGGAAGTATGCGCATACAAGCCAGATTCTTAGTCTCATATTATTGGCCGGGTCTTCAATAATTCCTTTACCTATAATAGTCAGCATCTTGATGAGTATATCAAAAATTTTATCCAAATCAAATATTGATGAGATGATTCAAGATTTATTTCATCAGTTTCCTTTTAATTATGGCAATTATGGTCAATAAACAATAAGAAATGCAAACTGCCTCGAAATACATTGTTATACAGTTAACTGCACTTTACAGAGGTTATACACGGTGTTTGAGATAAAAACACTAGTATATCTAGACGCAAAATACAGAAGCATATCGGTTTGGATTCGCCGTGTTTTCATAACTTAATGTATGACTCAATAAGTTAAAATAAATTTCCACTTTAAAATCAGTTACAATAACGCATAAAAACATAAATTACATTAGATACCCTAATTGAAGGAGAAACACTGATAGGTGTCACTGACTTAATTGCTTACCTGTACCTATAATACTAATTTTATACCAGCTATTTAATAAGCCGGTGTCTCATTTTTTTTTTGAAAATGCTTTTCGTTCATGGAGATTTTCATCTTAACAGTACATTTTCTACCAGCCACACTGATTTGTGATTGCAATCAACAAATTTGTATAAATTACTGTTGTACATTGCTTGATCTATCGTGAAAATGGATGTAAGCATTAGGCATTCAAGGAACCTCTATGCCGAAAATAATTTTAAAAAAGATGTAAAGGTGGACCAGGAATCAGTAAGTGCTCTTCTTCTTTCAGATAAAAACTGTTATAAACACTACTTTTGTTTTCCTTTTTTGAAAGGTGATTTGTTATTATCTACTGAAAGACTAATTACTTTCAATATTGTTGTTTTTTGATATTTTCAGTATGAGATATTAAACGCAAGACAAGAACTATTACAAAATAATGTTTTATTTCAGCTACTTAAGATTTCTCTCACATTGAAATATCAGTTACATACAATTTTGAGTCTTGATAGTAGTAAACCATATTGATTACACTGTATACTTACTAATCACTTAATTGTTCTCAATATTTAGGTTGTCCACATGACGCTAAACAAACTGTTTCAGTATTTTCTAGTGGCATTTGCCAACAGTCAGTTTGATTTTTATACCAGCATTACTGTTAATCATCTTAGTTCTTCGAAACTAGGAAAAATTTGTCATCTGTAGGAAAGGTTAAATTACACATAATTCGTCACTATGGTCGTTTCAGTTTATGTCACTAACCACTAATGTATGCTTTCGCTTATATTGAATTGATTTTTCCGTAGTGCAACACAAGGTAATTAAGAATAATGAGAAAATTAAAAACTAGTGTTGAGATATTGTAATTTTGATTTAACAGATGTTAAACATTGAAACCGATTTGTATGACTGATTATGACATCATTTTGATAAAAACGAAAATGTATCGCGATTCTGATAGTAGAAAATGGATGTAGACTTTTAATGATCAATGAATAGTGGCCATCTTCATGTTTATTAAATTCTAAGGAACTTGGTACTTTGTCCACTGCATTTTAGTGATAAGTGCTTAAAATTGGTCGACAGTGAAGCCTACGTGATTTAAGTTTCGTACTTTTGGAACCTATCAATAAACTGCGTATGCAGTCTTCTGGTGATTGATGGTGTTTATGAGATTTGCGTCACGGAGCTTCGAAGTCATTAATGCTAAGATCCAGACAAGCCTAACATTGGTCTTTACTCTTTGAGTGTAAACATCATACTAGCTTAGTCTAACCAGGAATAACTAAATGATAATATCTCAGATCTTTATCCGAATATGAGGCATATCCAAATCCAACTGGAAACAATGCTTAGGCGTTTGCATCCAAGTCCTGATGATATACTTCAATATGCACCTCAGCTCATTCCAACTACAACCAACCACCGTATATATTGGACGAAGTCATGGGATTCTTATTAAAATTACTTAGTCTCTACAACAAAACAGTCTTTCATATACGCATGGTTTGGAGGAAAAATGCTGATATTTTTATGCGACTTTTGATTAAAAGATATTTCTCTTGGAAGTACATTTTGATATGAGATATTGTCATAGTCTATATATATATATATTACTATGTAACGAAATTGCCTAGGTCATCTACAATAATTCTGGGAGTAATAGTCTAGTAAATAAAACTAGTTAGATAATTTGTTGGACAGTGCAGTAGATGTACACGTCTATTCGTCTTTAAGAGGTCAATTAAATGGAACTAACGTTTGAATAAATAACTTGATTTTCATTAAACTTAACTTATCAATAAAATATTCTACACATAAATGAATTAATTATTGATTATAAAGGATTTAGATAGCATAATGTGCCCAATTTTTTGTTACAGGAAAGTATCGTATTTAGGTGATTTTATGAGTTTAAAACAAAATCTGAAATGGCAAAGTAGAAAACTACATGTAAATTTACTATTAATTGCTACTAAAGGTTTTAAAACTTTTTAATCAAACTATCGTGGATGTTTTTATAGGCCACTCAGAGTTTAAATATCTATCATAAATCTCTCATTTAAGTACTATGGGTTTCTAAGAAAAACAAACAAATTCCATATCAAATACATTGGATTAAGTAGGTCAACTTAAGAACAAATGCGTTTTTTTATCTTTACAGTTGAAAGTTTAAAAGATAAATTCACCTCTCGGTCGTCTACTTTGTATGCTTTAAGTGAGTCTATGGCAGTGATGCACTTAGATCTTGGTATATATATATATATATATATATATATATATATATATATGGGTGGATAAATATAAGTAGTGATAAATTAGCACATGAAGTCTAACATTTTTCATCCATAGAAAACCGTTTTAGCATATTTCATCAAGTTCTTCTGTTTTTTTTTCTGATGTCAAATTCACTTCCCCTTCTTTTTGAAAATAACGAAGAGCAGTGAATATAGAAGGAATATCTAAAGAAAGAGGTGATAAAATATATTTATTAATGAATGCAAGAAAAAAAACATTTATATACATAAATACGAATCTATTTTCAAGGAAGCTGGTTATCACATTCACGAATCTTTGAGAATGAATATGTTTTTTTGGTTGTTTGAAATATCATTAATAACAACAAAAATAAGTCACAGCTACTCTCCTACTAAAATAATAACAACTAGGTGTTAAACTATAAAGTTTTGCTTAAAAAAGAAAAAAATATTTTTAACCTTCATTTATTTATTTTTTGTTATGTATGTCTATAGAAACATCTGGTGTTTTGTATACATTAGTGTATCTATTTGTGTATGTATGTATGTATGTGTGTGTGTATTATTCACATGTGTAAAAGGAAATAAATGACTAACATACAAGAAAGTGAAATCATAATCATTTCATTAAGATGTTTATTAAAAACAAACTTAAATGTATTTTTTTCTTCTTTATTTTCACTTTTATTCTCTCTATCTCATCTACTTTAATTGACTTTTCATTGAGATAATTTAAAAAGATTAAAAATAAATAAAAGAAAAAAAATTAGGCGACAAATGAATTAAACAGATTGAAAAAAAAATAAATGTTTAACTGTTAAGAATAACGACAACGACAACCACAAAAGTAGGTTCATGTTAATGAAATGATTAAGAAGGCATATATTTTGTTATTTATTTCTATTTAATCAAAAGTAAGATTTAGATAATTTAGATAACACGTATTCAGTAGTCAACATCATAACCAACATCATTTGTTATATTGTGACATATAAAAAGAGTTAGAAATTCATTATAATGTTAAAGGTGGAACATTATAGATTTACATTGTATTTTATAAAATAGTTCAAGATATATAATGTGGAAATTATTATGATTAAAATGTAAATAATAATATGTATTGAAAAGTATTGTAGAGATTGTCAAAGTTTATAAATTATATTATAGAGTTCTAGTTAAAAGTCATAATAAGTGGAGCACAACTTATCAACGCAATTGAGTTTTCTTAACATTATACCACAAGCAGATTAAAGTCAAAATATATGAAGTATTAGATACTTTTTCAGAGATCATAAAGCTAACCTCTTACCGTGAGACCAATATATGTTGGGCCTCATTGCACACATGGTTATGGATGGAAGAAACAGATGTCTTACGATTTTTGTTTACTGTAGACATGTAGTCATACCTCGATTAAAACGATACATATCACTTCAAATAGTTAATGGATAGGTAATCCAATTTCTTTTGATTTATTCAAACAGGTTTCTTTGAAATATAATCTAATTTTATGATAGTTCGCTTCATAAATACCTGTTACTTAAAGGATAACTGAGGACTACTCTACAGTTGTATAACCGTGTTTATAGTAACCTTGATTACGGAAAGCTTTAAATCACCTTAAGTTACTTTAAGCTATCACATAACAATTCACTGGTCAATACTTTGAACAAAATGGTTGCCCAGCTGTTCTCATCTAACGTCATTGTTAATTTCTTGTCTTACACTCAACTTAATTGTTTTGTAAATATAATAGCTTTTTCCATAAGCTATAAGGAAAGACTATCATTGTAGCCACAAACGCAATGAACATGTTGGGTTACCACATTTCTGTTCAAAACCTCTTACTTACATAAAAACAATAAGGCAATTAAAAATAAAGTGTTGAAAGACATCGAAAAGTATTTCGCTTGTTGCCTATAAACACTTAAGACACTTTAATCTGTCGGTTGTAACATTCCCGCAAAATAGATTACTTTGAAGAGTATCTGTTTACATAGTCTACTTTTATATAATCTGCGTTTATTAGAGACCATAATACTCTGTCTATGAAGATGTAACATACATAAGTGTATTAGTATTTTCTGCTATAGACAATATGTACTCAAATTTATTGTGAATGTTAAAAGCTGCATGTTTTATCTCAAAATAATAGTCTTCATAAACAATAATTTGTCCTTCAGAGAATAATTTATTTTAAAACAAAATTTGCAATTGGCATGGTCTTATGCCAATTTTTTATGAGGATTTATGTTATCACTTAGGTAATTATTCATGAACATCGTGTAGAAACTATAAATTTTTAGTGATACTAGTACAGATTGATTGAATCACGTAGATTGTGTTTTATAATTGAATTAATATACCATTACCAGTGTTACGTATTAAATGATGAAAATATAAATATCCCAGTAAAACATCCAAGTTTTTCTTCACGCTGCTATTTGCTGTTCCGAAATTATTTTTCCATAATCACTTTAAATCGGCTATCATGACGAACAATAATGACACTGATTGCAATTCATTAGATTGTTGGTGAAAATATGTCAAAGTTACAGAAAATTAGCTGGAACTAAATAGCTCAATAAAAAGCACCTAATGTCACTATACTGAATAATACAAGATGGAATTTCATAGAAACCCCCTCTAAGAATGTGGACGAATCCTGATTAGCTAGGGATATAGATTAAAAACTCTTTTCGAATCGCTTAAAATCACTAATCATCAAAAAGGTTATAAATCGAAACAATCCATTTAAACCAAAAGTAAATTTGATAAACAGAATTTTATCATCACCCAAAGGAGTTAATAAATCTGCTTGTGGTATTTATTTGATTGAATATGTCACAGATTGATGTTGGCAGGGTATCACTGAAAACCAGAGAGCACTCTACAGTTGTTTTGTTTTGGTGTGGAACTCTTCAGCAGTGCGCACCACAAATTCGACACCAGGGGCTTCAGGTTAACTGCGAACTCCTAACTATCTGTACCACTTGGTCGGCATCCAATGGTAGAATTCCCACTTCCATCAATTTGTGATACATATATAACTCGACGATAATCCATTATCATTAGTGATAACTGTCTCACTCCCGACATGTCTGAACTCCACCAATCACAACTTGTCACTAGCTCTTCAGGAACATCCTGGAGTTAGTCACTAATGATCTCATTATTATGATATTTACTCAGTGATTAGTCAGTTTGAATTATACTTTTATTTGTCATATTGAAAACTTAACGATAGTATTCATGTATTATTCACAATTACTATTCAACACAATACAGAGAATAGCAATAATTAATGAATATTAGCAAATACAAGCCAGAAAAAAAAAACAGAAAAAAAATTACAGATTTAAAACATGCCAAAGAGAATAGTGTAAAAAGATATTTTCAATTTATTAATTCAAATGTATCAATAACATTGTTGTCATTATTGTTTGTATATTAACATGTTTCAACTCAGATACAACTCTATTTGTATGCACACATAGGAAATCTAATGAAATTAACAGATCTATTTATCTTATCATTAATAAAATGAATAAATTTTTTTATAATTGTAATTATGCTTAAGAATGAGAAATCTATACATTGACGTTTTTTATTTCAACAGAACGATTGTTTAAATGTATAAATGAGTTATTAATAAGAAAACAATTAATAAATTAAAAATTAATCATGAAATGAAATAAAAGAAATTAGTTGTTATATAAAGATTGATTAGGATTTCATTTGAATGAAATGAACTACTTCATTTTTATTTAGAGTTAGAATAACATTCAGTTGATAATTGAACAATGGCTATATGATATAAATATCTGGATAAAATTATAAAATTTGATGAAATTAACTTATATTTACATTTGATAATTGTAGTTAGTGTTGTTGTTGTTGTTATAGTGACTAGGTGATATATTCATTGAAAGAGATTAGATTGTACTTAAAAGTCCTTCTCGATGTATTCCAGATGCATTTACTGAACTCTGCTTATATTTAGGTAAAAAAGAAAAAAAGCATCAATAATATAAAAATGTTTTGACATAATGAGACATAATATTAACACTCAACTTACCATACGTATTGTAATGGAAATCTAGATGGTTTAACAATGTACTGAAATGATAAAGCTTTTAGTGTTATTCTTATCAATTTAGAGGTATAATCCTCGAATTACATGTAAAATGGATTTTAGAAGACGAAATCAAAAATCCAGTGATTGACTTCAAGTAGTTACATATATCATGTCATAAAAGCTATTGTTCATGTACAAAATATTCTACTAAAACAGGGTGATTCACTTGTTAACTATTTAATAGATGAGAAAATAAAAATGTAAATGTTATCAACTATTAATGTTAGATCACTTTCATCCATTCAGACTAATGCATAAATAACTGTGATGACGTATTATAGAAGAGTTTAATACGTAGAATATAATGTATATTTGTTCATTGTATAAATTGTGATAAATGAATCGTAAAAATCTTTAATTATATTTATCAAAATTTATTTTCATTACAGAAAGAACTAATTAGCAGTGTAACTAAGATATATTGGGACAGATCATTAAAATTACAAAGAAATGTTTTAGCTGTAATTATCAGTTTGCTAATATAGATAACATCATATCGATTTCTTAGAATGTAAATGTCAAAATAAGAGAAAAAATTAGATATTATCCTAATCATAAACGTGTATATACATGCCATTTAACTTTTAGCAAAGAAGGTGACGGAAACTGTTAAATCGTACACTTTATTATTACGGACCGACATTAACCAGATAAACATTAAAGTCAAGAGACGTCAGATAGATATCTCTTCCTATGATAGAACCCAGTATGAATCTTCTGACCCAACTGCATGAGAAGCTGAACTTAGCACGATCAATTTTTGCGCGACTGTCTATACATTATACCACTAATTTCAGACCTAGTTGTTTATATTCCAGACCTCAATGTATTAGAGTTATTTTTCTCCTACCATTCATTGTAACTGATGATATCTGCTGTGCTTCTAACATTCAACATTACTTTACACGATCTATTCGACTAGGTCATTGATGTAGTAAATAGGTTGGTATTCTGATAAATTTATTCTCATTTTAACAAATTTTTAACTAAGTTATACGTTTTTATTACCAAACGTCTTATACATAATATCATAAATTATTCATTGTTTATTATTAATTTATTACTCTATAATCAATAGAATAAATTATTCAATGCTTTCAAGAAATATTCAAAAAGTTTCTTTACACTAAGTCAAGTGATGTGTATAGGTTAGACGATAACCTCATTTAAACTTGTCCATAAAGATATAATGATAATAATGATGATAATGAAAGTGAAACAATGTGAATTTCATCAGATTTCCTTCCTTTCTTTTCAATCAATCATTTCATAATTTTATACTCATTTTTTTTTCTTTCATTTATTTTTCATGTATATTTTTCTTTTTTTAATTTTTAAAAGATCTTCATTTATTTTAACATGAGCAGGTGGCTAAAAAAATTACAAAATAAATCTTCTTATACTCTTGTTGTTGTTTTTTTTTCTTTGTTTTAATAAATAAACGAAAGTTAAGTTTTTTTTTCTATTTCGAAAACTAACAGCAAGTTAAAAGTATATAAACTTGATTATAATTGAGTGATGTAAGAAGATAGTTGATTGTCTGTGATGACTGAATATAAAAAGTAATAAAAAAAAAATTGATTTCCGTAAAAAACTAAAATAAAATGATGTAAGATAGACTGTAAAAAAAGTGAAGAAGGAAATAATCGATAAAAATGTGTCAATTACTGAAATAGTAAAAATATATTCATACAATGTTACATAGAAACAATATTATAATTAACAAAGTCAGTTTGTTTCACGTTGATTGAATACAACAACGTCTAGTTATTCATCAACTTGATCATGCATACTGTGTTAAGTCAATTTTTCGTGATTTGGCATAGAGAGAGAGAGAGAGAGAAGAAATGTAAGAGGGATAACAAAGTCACAATTCATAGGGGGTATTCAAGTTGTAACACTTACTATTAGAACTTAGTATTGAAGATTTTTTTCACTTAACATAAAAACATTCTAAAGGTCTGTTTCTTTTTTTGAAAGCAGAGAGAGAATTGGTTTTATTCCAGTCTTTCTAAGTGCTACCAAAATATATTTTGAGATTATATTTGAATTTAGGAAGCATTGTAGTCATGGTGTTCTGGTTAGTTGCTGCTATCTTGATATGGTGGTTAGGTTTTTCCGTCGTGACGAACCAATCGGACTCTACTGGTTGAAACATTTGTTCTTTAAAGTCCTGCCATGCCAGCCAGGTTGGTTGAAGGGCGGTGAGATTAAAAGCAGTTAAACTAAGGTCCGTGGGGTTGAAGTTGCACTACCGGCTGTTCAGAAGTATGGCTGTAGTAAGGTGTCTCCTTCAGAAAACCAGCATGCCAGCGACGCTGCCTTCCAACAGAGGTAGGATTAAAATAGGTCACCCTCAAAAGTGTACATCTCACCTTGCACCACAAATTTCCGTCTCCGGCTGTAAGGTCTTAGTAAATACGGAGCTAAGAAAACTAGAACCTCTTTCGAAAAGGCCGTGTGTAACCGGCCTAATGTAGTTGATCCGTGGGCACTGTGGTCACGTTCCAAGATCTTTAATATCAATCATAACCCAATTTGTTTTGCAGGTACATTGAAAAAAACTGTTCAACAGTATGCACAGCCAGGCAGTGATAACCTCCCTCGAATGGGACGTGTGATTACAATTATAGTCCTATCCCTTGCAATAGCTCCTCTTATTTTACTCGAATCCCCTCATCTTTCTCTCTCTTCTCCCATATGTACCATTAGTGACTTGATTCCACGAAGCTCTCTTCCAGGTTTCCTGAGACCGTGCTCTAAAATTCATGTTGGAGCTTCAAATGTATGCACTCTTTGTCATTAGGTTTCGCCATCTAAAACCCTTGAATCTCTTGTAAATGATGTATGATGCATTTCAGAAACATGCATACAGCACCTTAACGTAGTCATCCAGTTGATGTCACCTAATCATCCCAGAGAATTAGCACAATTTACTTCTCGTTTATCTAGAAAGCCAGCAGATAGCTCTCGTGTCCATCCATGATGGTGTTGATATATTACTTCGTTTGCAAGCGGAACAGGCACTTATTGAGTGGATTTCTGTCGAGAGCCGTCTAGGCTTTATCCATCTAAATAACATAGTAATAACTCGCAGAGATCACGACACACACCGATGTCTTTTTGTTGTTTCGGCTTATTTCCCCCACCACTGACTGTAGTTCGAATTAAGTGAAAGACGGATTCTTCGAGTAGTTCTCCAACCTCCTTCAGAAAACTTAACACTCAGACATAGTGATCATCAAAGAAGATTTTAACATCCGTGTTGCCAATCTAAGTCAAGCTGAAAATACTTAGGCGCGTTTTGTGACAGATCAGCCTAGTGAACGGATAATAGGGACTGTCTTCTATAATGTATATTTAAATTACGGCTAATTCTTAGTAAACACAAAGTTCGAGCATAAGGAGTGACAGTGTGAAGCATAGCGGCTTTGAGCATCAACCCAACGATGGTAACAAATAGACCATATCAGCATTAGGAAGGTCCCGTAGAGGACTGCCGCCCATTTTGGAGCACATACTTGGACTCTGATAATGCCCTACTTAGAGTACGCATTTCTACACGTTTTAACGGACGCAGAAAGATCAAAACCGGAAAACTCCTTAATTGCCAGTTCATTAACTAAAATGCCAAGAATTTTTTCAGAGAAGAGTTAGCTAAACACTTGGTTAATCATGTTCAGAAGGTCTATCCGAAATAGCTTAGGACAATTTTAAAGCAGTTATAAATATATCAGTGATATCTGCCTCCAACTTAGATGCAAAAGTTAGAAGAGATCAGTGGATTTTTGGAACGCCTACTGAACTGATGAAGGCTGGTAAACTCATTCTAGAAACACAGAATATAAACTAACAAAGTCATGTAAGGATCGTGAGCAGTTGTGAGTGGCAAATTCAACATCTTGTATAACGAGATGGTATTTGAACAGTGCGAAGGTCGATTAGCGATTTAAAAGCATCATTATGCCGACTAGTTACATCCATGAAAATAAAAGAAAAAACTTTAGAAATATTGGTTTTAAACCTAGTATTATATACATTTCGGGTCGCGTAAATTAATAACTATCTAGTGAATAATTGCATTCATAGTTGCTATACTGGAAACTAATACAAATATGCCTTGATTACTCTGTGCAGAAAACTTCTAATCATGTAGTCTTTGTACTTTAAGTTCGATGTGATATAAAGATATGTAGGTCAGATTTGTGAGGAAAGTTGATGAATAATGCCCACAAAGTAACTGAATCGTTATTTGAACGTGTAGTAACACTAGTGATATCTGAGACTTGGTGGGTCTTCAGTGTCTACCGATGTCTTTTTGTTGTTTCGGCTTATTTCCCCCACCACTGACTGTAGTTCGAATTAAGTGAAAGACGGATTCTTCGAGTAGTTCTCCAACCTCCTTCAGAAAACTTAACACTCAGACATAGTGATCATCAAAGAAGATTTTAACATCCGTGTTGCCAATCTAAGTCAAGCTGAAAATACTTAGGCGCGTTTTGTGACAGATCAGCCTAGTGAACGGATAATAGGGACTGTCTTCTATAATGTATATTTAAATTACGGCTAATTCTTAGTAAACACAAAGTTCGAGCATAAGGAGTGACAGTGTGAAGCATAGCGGCTTTGAGCATCAACCCAACGATGGTAACAAATAGACCATATCAGCATTAGGAAGGTCCCGTAGAGGACTGCCGCCCATTTTGGAGCACATACTTGGACTCTGATAATGCCCTACTTAGAGTACGCATTTCTACACGTTTTAACGGACGCAGAAAGATCAAAACCGGAAAACTCCTTAATTGCCAGTTCATTAACTAAAATGCCAAGAATTTTTTCAGAGAAGAGTTAGCTAAACACTTGGTTAATCATGTTCAGAAGGTCTATCCGAAATAGCTTAGGACAATTTTAAAGCAGTTATAAATATATCAGTGATATCTGCCTCCAACTTAGATGCAAAAGTTAGAAGAGATCAGTGGATTTTTGGAACGCCTACTGAACTGATGAAGGCTGGTAAACTCATTCTAGAAACACAGAATATAAACTAACAAAGTCATGTAAGGATCGTGAGCAGTTGTGAGTGGCAAATTCAACATCTTGTATAACGAGATGGTATTTGAACAGTGCGAAGGTCGATTAGCGATTTAAAAGCATCATTATGCCGACTAGTTACATCCATGAAAATAAAAGAAAAAACTTTAGAAATATTGGTTTTAAACCTAGTATTATATACATTTCGTCGCGTAAATGAATAACTATCTAGTGAATAATTGCATTCATAGTTGCTATACTGGAAGACTAATACAAATATGCTCTTGATTACTCTGTGCAGAAACTTCTATCATGTAGTCTTTGTACTTTATGTTCGATGTGATATAAAGATATGTAGTCAATTTTGTGAGGAAAGTTGATGAATAATGCCCACAAAGTAACTGAATCGTTATTTGAACGTGATTGATAACACTATTGATATCTGTAAACTTAGTGGGTCTTCAGTGTCTAAGGAAGAACTGCTTTAAAACGCAAAATGTGGTTGGATAAGGGTGACTGTTTGATAGGTAAATTGATTGCCTGGTCGACTGATTAACTGACAGAAAGAGTGATATAGGTTTTACTTATTAGCAGCACTTATGTGCGAATGGCCCTACTAGCTATCCATCTAAAATTACTCGCTCCTGCGGTCCGAGAAGCTTTTGGACATATATCTGAAAATTTCTATGGTACGATTGACTTTAGTTAAGTTTGATATGGTTTTAAATAGTGATGCACTATTCAGATAAACAACAAATGTAAATCCATGACTGTAAGTTGAATAGTTCAGTTTTGTTGACTAAAAATTTCAAATTATTTTTGCAAAATTAATGGTAAATGATTTGGGTTTATTCGTTTGTGTCATATAAATTGATGGTTGAAATTGTAATACATCCGAATTTCAGGGAACATGAGCAATTATTACTACTGGGAAGCAACCTAATGCAAATCATATACACTTACTGTTTGTGATAATTCGTCCGGAATGGATTTCAAAGAGCCGTTACATACTACTGGTACGGGTATAGCAGTTGACTTTGAGTTGTCGTAACTGAAATCGAAATGATAAGTTTATGAGCAAATATGTAATCCGAAACAAATATCATTTGCTACATTACTAGTTAAATTACAACGTTTATAGCATATTATTATATTTTGTAACAATCGCTTTTAATGACATCATGTCGTTATCTTGATGAAGCTTTTCGATAGTTAATTAATTCATTCAATTACAATACTGATCAATATTAAGGTTGTATGCACTATATTATCAATTATGAAAGAACTATCTATATAATCAAATCATACCAAGATCATATACGATCGTATCTTATATCATTGACATTAACAATCTCTAAGGTTAAATAACTATGAAAATGATATAAAGACATCTGTTTAGTATGTTAGATATAGTTGTTTAATATAAACTTATACTATTTTCATATTTATCAGCAAGTAAACTGAGGCAACATAACTGTGGTTAATTTGTTTTCTACGAAAATAAAATAAAAAACATTGCATATAGCTTACTTATGGTCATTCCAACCTGTTATAGATAGTTTATTGCCAATTATTTGCGAATTTAAGTAATCTTGCTTTTGATCACCAAAATCTATAGCAGAAAATGGTGATATTTTAACTCTAGAATTGTCGTTTGATTGTAGTCTACAAGACCCTGATGCAGTTTTGTTTACCTTGTGAGAGTATAGTACATTATTTTCCGTTCCTGTATTAGGTAACTTTTTGTCTTGTTGACTTATACATGTATCATGTGGTGTTGGTGATCTACTAGAGTTTGATGAATCCATAGATGCTGAGAGGGATAGAACTCTTCTGTTGCAATGATAATTTCCACAGTCTACTTCTGCCAGATGTTCTTCAGAAAGATACTCTGCTGTTTGATTGTAATCTGCATGAGTAGGATTTATAATCCAGTTACCTGAGGAGCATTTAGAATCATAAAATTGAGAACATTTAGAGGAACCTAGCGAACTGTTAATCGGATCAGTGAATTGGCTATTAATTTCTACCATTGAAGAAGCTGGTACTTGTCGATGTTGTTGCTGATTGACTCCAGAATCTAAATCTAATCCAATCTCATTATTATGAGGACTTACTAAATTAGGTGGAGATGAATAAGATGAATATGTTGATGAAGATTCCTTGTCTATAATCGGATTGGCGTATATTATTCTCTGCTCAACGCTGTGTTGCAAGTATGTATTTGTCGAGGTATCCTTTTGTTCATATGTTGACTCGGTTCCATAATCACCGTCTGGGAATATATGGTTAGCATTTGTCAGTGTATAAGACGAAAGTGACTGTCCTAATTTATTACTACTGTTACGATTATTTATACCAGGATTGTTCCTTTTTACATATTCTGCTTCCATTTGTGGATGATGCAGACTGTTCACCATGTCCAAAATTCTAGGCTTTAGAAATTCTTTTATATACGGCTCATTAGATCGTGAATATTCCTTACTTAAACTCTGACTATTATCTGGTTGTTCATGTGAAAAGTAATTATTTGATAAAATATAATCTGCACAACTAGTAAGTGAAGACTGCAGATCAGATGATAATGCTGCCTGTTGATTAAACAATAGTGAATTATATTCCAACTGGGAATCTTGCTGTCTTCTTTGCAAATCAAATATACTAGAATTATTTGCTGAATGTTGAAAATGATGGGCGTCTAACTCATTCGTATTTGTTAAAATATGTGATGAATTTAAACCGTGTCGTTTATATTGCTTTACCTCCTGATCTAATGTCTGCTGTGATAGGTAATGTTGGTGAAGCGATGAACTATGATGACTTTGATTTAGTTGTCGCTGATTACAATTGTTTGTTGCAGCTGCAACAACAGCAGCTGCAGCTACGGCTGCTGAATAAGCCTCATAAGCCGTTGGGTAATTTCTTGTTGTACAGTGATCCTGCATGTTAAATTCATCCAGGTTTTGGCTTGAATTATGCGAATTTATCATAAATAAACCAATTTTGCTTGGATCATAAGGTGGCAGACGTTCTGAATTATCCGACCTACTCAAATTTCTATTTTCTGACGAAGCTATGGTGTTGGTATCTGTTGGCCAACGTAAATAGGGGTTTCGATAAACTGAGTCACTATCTCTTGATAATGTCTGATTAAATCCCAACGGAAAGTAAGCTGATGGACAAATGCTTGGACCATAATTTATTTGACAACCAGCTTGAGCGTTTGACATATATGTGCATGCAGTAGTACACGAACCACGATGGTTAAGTTTGCACTTGTTTACTTCAGACTTAACTGTTTCTTTCATTGTTTTTTTTCTACGTAAAACATTAGTTGAAATAACCTTAGATTGTCTACCGGGTTTGATGACACACGGGTCTAGTAGACTGGTGTCAAGTCCAGATAAATGAAGATTATCATTACAGTTGTTCGATGTTGGTCTAGTGAGACATCTTTCCATCTGCTTGCTATTAGCAATTGAGTCTGTGCAGTATCTACTGTGTGCTCTTCTAAGATTTAATTCGACCCCGTTACCGGATATATCAAGGCTAGGAAAATGTTCTGCTGTATGTTTCGATCCCAGAATAATTTTATTGTCAGATTTTATAGTTGTTACGTATAATTTGTGATCATTATTTTCAGTGATATGGTGATGATCAAAGTTCTTAATATGTCCTGTTGAGAAAGTTGAGTTGGTATTCATATGTAGGTTACTATTGGCTGTAGGTAATTCTTCACCATTCATTAAAGTTTCTGGTTCAAGTAGTGGAAAGGGTAGTTTGTATTCATCTGTTCTTCTTATTAGTAATTCCATGCCTTCTTCATTTCTAAAGTGTTTAAATTAAATGGGTAAACAAGTAAGTTGTACCTTGATAAAAACTTTTATCTTTATCATTATGCATATGCATATATATATGTCACTATCGCTAATATATAAGTTAGCTTTAGGTTAAAGCCTGTTTGCAGGATCAGTTTCTCATAGTGGACTGTAAAAAAGTAATAAGATCCATGATTTTATAAATAGAGCTACTATGTCAATATTCCCACAGTCACTTAAAACAATATGGACATCAACTGCTTCTAGCTGATTTATCGTTTCATTGCATAATTAATAATCTGTCACTATACTGTGAGTTGGTAATTAAAATCCAAATTTGTTATCCATATCTTTTACTTTTACAATCATACAAATACTATCACTTTTCATAGATTGCTCACATGCTCACTTGACAATAATTATACAGCAACTGGTATTTGATTATGTATCAATTCTTATTGATATTACATTACTAGTGACTTGTATTATGTTAAAAGGTTTATTACTAAATATTAATAACAATGAATAGTTTAGGTTTCTATAGCAGAACAATAAAATAATTAATAAGTACTGTTAGGATTTTAACATTCAATTTTAACTGTATTAGTTTTGTAATTGTTGAGTGTTTGGAGTTAAAAAGAAGTCAAGAAATAGAATGAATTGATTCCATTCTATAAATCTTGTCTCGTTGGTTTTTTTTTTAAGTTTGACATAATCCTGTTTAGTTTCCACAGTTTAGTTAGTGTAGTTAAAAAAAGTTCCTGACAAATTGTTCACTTGGTTACTATGATGATAAAAGCATACCAATTTACAATGTTGTATGGTTGATTCGATATTGACGAAATAGAAAGCTTAAATTATTTATCACGAAACTTACGATAATTGTCGGTGTATTACAATAATGTGATCTTGTTTTCCATTTTTCATAATAAGTTTTATTCGTGATTGCAACCAAATCCATTGAGATTGTTTATTTAACCATCGGTGTACAAGTAAGCCAAGTGAACCAAGTTTAAAGACTATAAGTGTAAAAAGATTGTTTGTAATTTTGAATTAGGAAAACCATGAAAATGAACTAAACCAATCCTAGATTTTACTCGTTTATCTTTAAGTGGTTATTTTTAACTGTTCTATCGTGAATAAATATAGTTTTAGGTAGTGGAAGGCAATCGACAGAGATCCCTTAATTTAAACTCGGTGCTAGCCGGCACTCGTCACCTAAGCATGCCTGCAGTCTTCATGGGGTTAGGATCCACATCATCAGTAAAAATGAGAGGCTACCATTTGGCTATTTCGAACTTCACTAAAGACTTCTAGAATTCCATCAACATCATGGAGTGGAATCGTCAGAATTTATCACTACCTAGTAGTTATCAGCTGTTATTTGACAAGAAATTAATTATCGCCTGGACAGCTTGGTGATAAAGTTTCCGTTCATAACAACTGAATGATATTCGCCTTCATAAGTTAAAATATCTCATAAATTTGCTAATTATGAAATGATAGATAAAATATTTCACAATGGTTATAAGCTACTGGTTAACTTACGCTCTTTATGTCCTCTTGCAACATAACGTAAATCATCAGGATGTACTAAGTCATAAACTTTGAAATTTTGTAAGTCATTGTCAGAATAATTAAATATAAGTCGAGCACTATAAGAAAATTTTTCGTGAAAAAGAAACGGTAATTAGGAGTTGAATTTGAATTATTTTGATGAGATTATGACGAACCATATTCTTAGAATAATTACAAAATCAATACTTATGAGATGTAGCCAACTCATATACACATTTTCTAGTATTTAATAGTTACATTTCTAAAAATTTTTATTTATCAAATACAATGTTCTTTCTCTAGAAAATAATTGACAAAATGTTATGAGCCAACTTTATATATTCATAGTGCGTCAAATTTAACAAGTACCAATAAATATGAACTTTGAAAACATGTATTTCATATTATGGATTGATCTAAGTTAGGCAACCAATCCTAACCAGGAAACCGTAAGCAGCTGCTTTGCCTACTATGGGACTTTACACTAACACATATCTACTACCTCACAAGGGGATTAATCTCAAAACCTTCAGGCTTTTCAGCATTCGTTATCATAGAAAGAACCTTCCGAAGTTCTAATTCAAAGATGTGACCAGTGAAATACAACCAAATCGAGTGTAGGGAAGTTATCTACCGAAAGACATGGATTAGGTCACTCCGTCTCAATAGGGATCCTGTAGTTCCCTCCTTAAATTAACAAGTAATTAGCTGATAATGGCTGGACGTAAAAATGCTAAATATTAAGTGCTGGTCGGCTAAATAATCTAACGGTTACGAGTTGTCCCTGAAATCTAGATGTCCTGGGGTTGGTTCCTTGGTGTGTGTGTGTGGGGGGGGGTGGATGTACACTGATGAGGACTCATAGTAGGACAAAACAGGAGTCTTGTGCTCCTTGGATTCGACTGGTTTTCTATTCAAAATCACAACTTCAAGCCCAATAATCTTCATAACACCCAATAACAAAAAACATATGCCAATATCATCGATTTTTGCTTACTTGTTTATGCAATGTACAATATCTTATAAAGAGCTCCAACATCAATCTAAATAAACTATCTTAGAGACCTATTTTCATTCCAGTGGCTGAGTGTAGCCACTCGGATTTCTCGAGGCTAGATTTCTTAGTAATTTTCACGCGTTAGTAAATTGTAAATCTAATCTTGTGGGAGCCAATATTTTTTGTAATGTGTCATATATGTAGGCCTATATCCACTTATTATTGTTTTTTTTATTTTCTGCATGTATATAGTAGTAAACAAAATAAATTCGCATAGAACTGGCCGATCGTTACTGGCAAACACATAAACTATGAAGGCAATTTAAAATTTTAAATAATATCTGATATAGTCAAATCATTTATCACCTATTGAAGAAGTATTCAATTTGCTGAACCCACAATACGTTTTAAATGTCACCCAAAGATGACTAGCAACTTATAGGTAAACATGAAGTTCAATTTTAATCAATCTATAAAGACCAATGCATTTAATTTTGCATCATTTTGTACTAACTATTTACTATATTTCACAAATACTTACAACATAATTAACACATTTTACTAAATAATGAAACTAACCGTGCGTCTATTGTTATGACAGTCAAATCTAACTGATGCTTTGTTTTAAAAGTGGAATCACGTTGAGGACCATTTAAACTCGGTAATGGTCCTAATGGACTACAGACTGCAAAAAGACCAAGGGGTGGTAGATTATGTTGATTAGAATTTGATACTGTATATGAACAAGAAGTATTATACTTGTTAGATATATTTGAAGTAGCACATGAATTTATTTGACCAGAATTTGCAGTTAATTGCATGCTTCTTGCTTGGCCATGTAGAAATTGCAGTCGACCGCTCAGTTCAAGTGTCTATAATAATTTACCAATGAAAGATATTATAAAAGAGATATATCATACTTTTATATAAAAAACTAAGACAATGAATTTCACCATAGTATTTAAGTGTAGATAACATATATAGAATCTATACGCTATATTTGACGACTAAAACTAAATACCACTACTTTCATTCTTTCCGATTCCATCTAGTGCATTTTCAGAGTAATTTAACTGAAACATGTTTTGAAACTGTCCGGTAACTTAAACTTGTGCTCAGAAAAGCTGGTGATATTAAAAATCTCTTACTAATAGATATTTCCACTTCAGCAAAATAAGGATGAATATAATAGCTACCCTAAAACTCGGAATTTGTTCAGAAGTTCATTCAAACATAAGCCCTAAAGAGTATCGCCAAATCACTTCACATAGTAAATGTTTTGTGAAAAGTTATAAGTGAATATTAAACATTCAATCTACTTTAATGATTAGGTAAATGGATACAATAGTGCCTATTAATAATGTTAACTTTTCTATGGTTGAAATGCATAATTTGCGTTTCATACCATCTTTTTAAAATAAAATTTAAGATTTCGACTGCTTTTACATCTGATTCAAATTGCTTTTCCAGTCATGAAAATTTGTTGTTGGAATTGAGATGGTTTATGGAGACTGGCATTAAGTTTCACAGGTTGATGTTGTTAGAGTACTACTAAATCCAGGGAGCATTGGATAGCTGTTTCATCTTAGTATGAAACTCCTCAGAAGTGCGCACCTTAGATAACGTTAGATGAGCTTCGGGTTGGTGAAGACTTAACTATCTGCACCACTGTGTCGGCATCCAACCATAAAATTCCCCCTTCCATCAATTTTGATCAGTGATAATTATCTCACTCCCGACAATTTTGGTCTCCACCAATCGCGACTACTTACGAGAGCCTCAGGAGAACACTGAAGTTATTCACTAATGACTTGATTATTATTATTATTATTGTTATTAAATAATATATAATAACTTTACAATGTAGATTTATAGACAATACCAAACATACAATTTTTATGAGTCTCAAGGATATATACCTAATCGACCTCGTGTTCATCAGCTTCAAAGCATATGAATATAAAATGAATACTAAAGCATCGATAATAATATTTTGTATATAAATAAAAAGATTGGTTGTATAAAGCTGCTGAAATTAATAATTTATCATCTCAGTATACTATTTTGAATGAATTAGTGCCAAGGATTAGATACAAATGACTTACAATAAATCCGGATGTATTATCCAAAAGGCATCGAAATCGTACAGTAAACTGACGCTTCAAGTAATGAGCATTTTCTAAATAAATCAATAAAAGTTAGTTGCAAACGACAATTATGATTTAGTGTTAAATTAAACATCTACCTACTTAATTTTTCAGTTGTAAATGAACTCAATTTATGTTGATAAAAAAATGAAAGAATACCGATTTGTTTACAGTTTCTAAACTTGTGGTTAGTAATGTATTTCAAGCATAGTTAGTTAATTAGTTGATTAAATAACTTATTTATTGAGTTGATTCTAACGTTTTAATGTGTTGTTTGCATACACTCCAAACTAGTCTCACTTGGATACAAATGAGAAATATGAGCACTAGGCAACTGTTTTATTCTAGAAAACATAACCCAACTGTGAATAGCTCCCTTAATCTCTAGTGTTTTAGACAAATTACTAATCATGAGAAGCATGTTATGCTCGTGTGATTTTGAGATAAGCAAGAGGATTCTTAACGCGTGAGGATAGTTTTTGAATCAGCCAGCCAAGAGAACACTGTCAAGCCAAAAGAATCCTCAAACATCAGCATCACTGGACTAGCTTGTAACTATTACAACTAAATCATAATAATCAGCTCAGTAATAGCATAGTACATGATCCGTACAAAGTTCAAGAAGAAAGTCCCGATTAATGGCTTTCAGAAATTCAGAAAGTGATGTTTATCGCTACTAACATTGAGTAATCTTTGCACTATATTTGATGTCTAAGGAACTAGAGATTTTGGGTTTAATCTCCTAATCAGGTCCTAGGTGCGAAATCTTAGGGAGACTCTTGCCATGATGAAGTAAATTTCCAACAGTCTATAGTTTGCGTAGGTCCCCAACTGAAATCAATCAGTAACGAATACAAAAGACATATCGTTTTTACTCGAACACAGAAATATATTTTCAAAGTAGTTTAACATATTTTTATATGAAAAATGGATAACAATGAATTGGCAATATATTTGTACTACTCATATTGGTGAGGATCTGAATCTTTGGTGTTTTGGTAATTTAAGATAAGTCTTTTCTTCCTTTAATAAGTAACTGAATCATAATAACATAACTTTGAATACCACAGAAAAATAAATTGTTTACATTTAGCGTTAAAATGATAAATTAGATCGTGCTAATTTCATGTAACTGAGGTCAGTGTGATTCTTTACGGAATTATGATTCAGTGATTCATTCTTCAAAGAAGGGACTTACACAAAATAGCGAAATATCAAAAATTCGGTACCCTACTGACTAAGAATTTGATTTTAAATTACGACCTACATTCAATGTTCAGAATGTCTGAAATCATCTTATCGAAATTCGGTAATGTTACTTAAGAAGATATCATATTTTCCTGTTTTCCGTGAAGAACATTTTAAAAAGATAAAAACCTACTTTATACCATAATGAATTGCTAATTGAATGAATGGAAAAAAAATGTTTTTGACTCATTGACGAGTTTTAGGAAAAAAAGAAAACTGAACAGACTAAGTTAAATGACTTTTCTTCTAGAAAATGGTGTTTGCATAAAAAGCTTTTAGGAACAATTACTTATCTTTTTTTCAATAATTATGCTGAAATGTTTTGACAGAACCACTTGATGATAAGATTAGTGAGATTGAATATGACACTATTCACACTATTTATAGAGAGGAGAATTTAGAATGAGTCTATTTCTTTTTAGTAAGTTAATTCATTTAATAATTAGTGATAAATACTTTGTTATATGAATACGGTATGAAAATTAACAATAATAATAACAAAAATCTAATTTTACGCTTAGTTTAAGATAAGTGAAAGAAACGTGACAATCAACTAAGTAACTATTAAGACCCAATAGTAAACACAGTATGTATGCGTAATTAACAGTGACTGTTGAATACGGATGGTACTTTATAACAACCATAATGAGAGTAATGCATAGATAGAATGAAAAGCATGAAAGACTAAAGTTACCCAACAATTTTTTCAATTTTTACTAATTGTATCACTCTGCACTTTTGGTCATTTTGCCTTTTGCTATATGATTGCTACATTTTACAGACTTCATTTCAAGTCCAAAAATTAGTCACAAAAATAATTTGTTACTGGTATGTCAACAGAATTCACTATAAAAATAACTTCATTTCTTTAATGAAAATCACTATTCAATAGGGATCAGTTGTTCAATAAGTGAAGTGAAAAATGATCAAAAGTGTTAAGTACAACACATGAACGTTGAAAACATGCTGTCTCTGAAAAACGGTTTTGTAATAATAGATATCTCTTTGAATGTTTGAATTGTTATAAAGTTATTAGATAGTGATGATATTGTAAATTATTAAGATTTGTTAATTCTGGCAACCTACCAGGATTCATCAAGTCATGTAATGTTGATGAATGCAGTTCCGGTGGAATCAATGACCTCCATGAAAGCTGCCTTCGAAATTCTTCTCTATCTTCTGAATGAATTAATTCTAAGACACTCTGATGCAAAATATCAGCCTATAAATTAGAGTAGAACAGAAAAGTATATGTTATGTATTTTATGACTTTACAATACACTAATTCTTTACAATTACTAGTAGACTAGAATATTTTATTCAGTTTTATAAATTATCACACCTATACTATAAAGTAATGTACACAAACACATTGCTCATTGTTATACTACATATACCTAGAACAAAAATAACTGAAGACTACCATGACTAAGTCTTTCTTATGCGATCGATTTCAACAAACTTACGGACAGAAGAGTTCAGTGTATGATTTTGATGAGTAAATATTAATTAATAACCAGACACTTCTTCCTTTTTCTTTTGTAGATCAGCTGTTCTGGTGTGTCAGAGAGTAGATGCTCTGCTGTAAGTAATACGACTTTGACTTAAGTCATTTCTCTGTGATATTCATTTCTAAAAATATGTTAAATCACTACTACAGAGGTTTAACAGAAAATTAGTAAGGTGAATAAAATGACTTTACTTTAAGTAAACACATCAATACAAGACATTCTAAATGTGAACTAATCTTCAGGTGTATATTCTTTTTATGATAAGGATTCTGCACCTGGCCAGGTGGTAGCCTACATTTATTTTTCCTAATAATATCTAAATCATGGATACATTGAATCAGGGTCAATAAATTTATAACTATTAACTTATTGTTTATGCTATCCTATGACCCTTATTCTGTAACCAGACTATAAAATTCTATTGACACAGATAACAGAAATGCGGTAAGATTTGTTCACGTGTCAAGAATAATGAGTTACTAATATACACTGAATAGAAAATCTCTATTATGTCTTTTCATATAGTTATATCAAGCCTCTAAAAGTATCACATGATACTTAGCTAATTTGATGGTTTATTATAACATTGAACGTTATGTAAGTTCAGTATTTAACTGAAAGTTGATTGTTAATTTGTTATCCATCATGAACAAAACATAACAACCTGTTTTGGTTACAACAACGGGTGGATTGAGTGTTTCGCGATTTTCAGTAACATGCTAATCCGTGCTAGAACAACCTTGCTGTTGAATGTTCACAGAAATTTCATCTTTTAAGGATATTTGTAAACTTGTGGTTTAATAATAAAGTACTGACTGATTTTTCGACTGAGGTTTGTTTAAAGTCGCAGTAGTGTATTTAAATGTTGTCGAAAAGAATGTTCAGTGTAGCATGCGATATCCCCATGAAGTATTCAGAAAAAAAAATATTTTAGAGAACAATTGTTTCAAAAATGTTGTCATGTTCTTATTAAGGCTATTAAAATAAGTGTTAGAGCTCCTACGGAGAAATTATAAAAAAGTTCAACCAATAAGTGGGAAAGGAGTTGTAATAGAAAAATGGCGAAGTGTATTTTCCTGTACAATAGTTTCGTGAGCTTGAATAGTACATCTTTCATTGCATTGATACTCCTTAGATTTTCGCATCAAGCTTAATTAGTACATAATGTATCCAATCGACACCATTTTACCTTATATACATCTACTTTTCATCTACACTTAGGGATTTTAAACAGTTCATAAAGTAATATGCATAGATAGGCGCCATCATTATTCTTCTTTTAAAGTAGTTTACTGTAAATTTAATGAAGGTTAACGAACTTTCGAGCTAAAGTCACCAAGGTTAGAACCCAACATTTTGAGCTTAATAGGGAGGTAGTCAGATAATCATCACATACTTAGTGAAACAATGTATTAAGTTGCAGAGTCTAAGCTGATAGGAATATATGATCAGTCAGCACTCTGTATTGTGAATTAAACTCCCAAACAAATTTTCAGATATAACAAGCTAGTAAATGCATGAAATATTAAAGCATCTCTCAACAAAGATTAGTTAATTTACTCCTGGATATCTGCGAATAAAATAAGAAATTGGTTTCTAGTGTTAATTACTAATGAATGAATTTCTTGACTATTCAAAAACAAAAACCAAGCCATGAAAGAACAATTAAAGAGAGAAAAAAATAATTTGTTAATTACTTACTAGTGGAAAACAGACTACCTTTATATTATTATTGCCAGTATACTAAAACTAGAATCAGCTTCAGTTATGAACAGTTAGTTTATAATTATAAATTAACGATTATTAAAAAGGTCATGTTGCCTAATTTTTATAGTTAACGGTTCTTATTATTTAGGTTCAGTGCTGTGCAGATTAGGCCAAGTGATTTAATATCTTGGTGCTGTTTGTTTGATGTTACATGAATATAGGAAATTAATATAATCTCCAAGACTAGTGTTTCACTCTAAATGACATTCACATATAGGGATTCTCTGCATTTTTAATTGAACTGATGGCCACAAAATTGATTTAAATCTTTAAAATGATACAGATTAAAAGTGTAGGCCAATGAATTTGAACTCAATTAAAAGATCTAAGAATGTGAAATCTTGTGTATGCACTCATTGATGCACTAAACTTGTTACAAATCAGCTGATTAGTGTTAATCATGTTCAGATAACTTGAGTTTTTAACACAAATATAGCTACATTTATCAAGAAATCACCTTATTCTATATACGTTCTTAATGTAGACTTATCAATAATTTATGCATTTACTTACCTGATGAAAACCCAAATAATGTTCCACAGTTCTTGATACAGAAAATACTTCACCATCACACGACATTATAAATATAAATCCATTTAAAGCCTATAAACAAAATTGTAAATAGTGTATCTCATTAATTAGTGAATGCAATTATTCATAAATTGTGAACTGGTAATTTATATCATTGTTTTCATTAGATAATCCCAAATTAAATAAACTTCACCTGGATGCATGAGGTTGTGAAGAAACTTGGTTGTTATACTTTTATTGATGCATATTTATTACTACTTTAAGGCTAATGACTTTTTATGTTATTTAAGAAATTTATGGCGATTAAAAAATGAGCCCTTTCGGAATCTAAAGACACTGTTTGGTTAATGTTTTCATTTTTAATCCTCATCAGCCAACCTAAAATCGATTCTGAATATACGCTATTTTCCCAAGTAATCGAAATATAATTGAGATCTAAGCAAACTAAAAATCGAGCACACTTATCTTATTACTGTTGAATAGCTTAACAACAGGTTGTTTACGCAAACGCAAAATTTAGGGCAAACAGTTATTTCTGATAATTCGTAGTAGCTCATTGTAATAGTTGTTTTGCTTCGAAACATAAACTTTTTTATAGAGCTCACTTACTTGTAAACAGGCTTCTCCTTCGATTCTCGTCAAATCAAAAGGACAATGATACAAATGTGAAACAAGTCTATTCTCCGTTATCAAACGATCGAAGGATAAAGCTATAGAACAAAAACAACACCAAAAACATTTTGAATAACGTTAGGGAGGCTCCTTTTGCAAAGTATACGAATAACATTTATTTCAAATAAATCAAAATCTACAGGACAAATTATACCTTGACTATTTCCTGCACAATGTGATCTTGATTTCCAATGTAAAAGTTATGTTAAGTTCTATTCATCGTAAATGGATACAACAAACGCATTTGTTGACAAAGAGGAATATGGATAACACACCTATCAGTCATTAGTTACCTTATATCTCGTAAAATTAGGTAAGAATTATATACTCCACTGCGACTTTTTCTAACTTTGGCTTATCCATTTGCATTATGTTAGTTTTGCAAATGATTAAGTCACTTCTTTATGTTTCATGTAGACCAGTATATGTACACTTGACGGCATTCTATCCAGCTTCCGTGATATGACGTTCCCAAATGTCATACTGATTTGTTCGGATGTCAAAGTAGTACAAAATCTTGATGAAAATTGATCACTCAGCAGCAGGTTAAGAACTGCAATCCAGACTCAAAAGAATCTAATATGAATTTTATTGTCCGTTAATATGAGATACTTTCTTGAGATTATTACTGTGACTGTACTCTGTTATTCTCTACACCTATATTTACTTAGTAGCCAAAATCACCTCTATAACTTTACTTTTAACAGTCAGACGGTTTTTATAATATAAGCCATATATACAACTTTTAATAACAGTGAGTAACACATAGGTTACAGTTTAATTGCTTCAATCTATAAATTGATCTCGAAAAGGATGGAGTACATAATATCCTATGAGATGGTAAATTTAAATTAACCAACAAATAATTCCAGTATTATTGAAAGCTAGAAGTGCTGCTAATAAACACATAAGCCTAATAAAATAATGCAATTGGATAAGCTTATTTCATACCGCTAAAAGTTACAACAAGGTAAATTATTATCCAGTCGAGGTAGTTTTTTTATAAATGTGATTTTATTCATATACTGTGGAAAAAACGAAGCTTATTACTGTAATTTGGCGATGTGGAAATTGTTAAAGCTTCCTGGTGGTTAACGGTTGTCTAACTAAAACCGATTCGTAATGTTGACGTAATAAATAACCATTTGGTTTCTGGTAAAATATCTGTCAATAGACGTCACTCTGCAATGTTAAATTAGGGAGTCTTTATTTTTATAGTAAATAAAATCATTTCTTTAAGAAATCATTCCTCTCCCATTTGTTTTATAGTGATTTGAAACATATATTTATGTTCTTCTTGGACTAGGTTCTTTTAGAAAAGGAGTAGTTATGTAAGTATACCTAGGTAATCTAACATTTTATAAAATGTTTTATTTTGCAATAATCAGAGCTTTGATTTATACAGTTGTTAACTTCCTAACCAATAGAAATTTAAATCAAATATTTAGCTTTGTTCCTATGGGAATGTTTTGTAGGAGAGAAAACAGCTGCAAAGATATTTTTTTGGTTGATCAAGTATTGCGTGACATAATTTATTATATGAATGGAAAAGTCGTTCATAATAACATAAAATTCATATTACTATGAACTTAAATGAATGTTGTGTATGTATATGGTTGTTAATGTGCTCTAAAGTTGAACTTACACTGTTAATGGCAATGCCTTCTTTTCAATATATTCAGATTTTTACCCCACTAATAGTGTTTTTTCAACTGTTGCCTACAAACAATCTAGTATGTTTCATCTCTACTAGGTAACTTCACCATTTTGAATGCAAAGCAACCCACTTTGAAATTTTTATCAATCCGAAAGAAAGCTTATTTATTTTTCGAGTCTTATTTTTTGTGAGGGTCTTATGAACCGGTAACAAGTTTAAATTTATATGAAACCACGTAAACTGCCATTTCCAATGTTTTTTCATAGTTTCATTTAGTTTTTACTAACCTCTACAGTTAAATCTCATTCGGTTTCACTTCTACCCTTATTATACCATGCTTAGTATTTACAAGAACTCACAGTGTAAAATTATCCAACTATAAACAGATAATAAACAAGAATAACTGAATGAATTATTTAAAACAATTGTGAAAACCTCCGGAGTTTTTTTTAAACGATTATTAAAATTGCTACTCACTATGTACTATGTGAATCCAAATATTTCGTGTGAAATATTTCCGGTTAAATAGAAACGGGGGGGGGGGTTAGTTATTATTAGTACTAGGGTTAATAGTACTGTTTATAAATCAACGACTTATCATGGCACTTAAATAAAATAAATAACTGAGATGTGTAGAGATAGTTTGCTCACGAAAAACTTACAATCACCCTGATTTATATGATTTTTTCATTTTTGATTATTTGTTTATTATCAAAGGTATGAAGAGGATAATTATAATCTTTTGATGATTAAGCTGTTTACTTTTAATAAGTTACGTGGTCAGGGGTAAAATTATATCATTAGAAAAATACAATATAATCGCCTAAATTATAGACTATTCTATTTTTATGTATCCATTAAATATATTGTTATTATATTTGCTAAAATCTTAATTTCACTGAAATAATATCATTCAGCTATGATTTATATTTTACCCTTTTATTATCATATGTTCTAGGATCACCTACATGGACACATAAAAAGAGAACTAAACGGTCACATCATATTTTGAGAAATGATTACAAAATGTAATAAGTGAAAATAGTAAATAGACTGTTATATTAGGTGAATCGTAGCAAATTAACAACAGATGTTAGTGAATTCATTAAAAAACAACGTAAGATATATGAAATTTATTTTATTGCCTTTTTGATTTTGTAGTTATACACAACTACAACAGCTCATTAAATGTAATTTAAGGTATTTGAATCTTTTAATCTTGAAAATACGATTTGAATCACTGAAATAGATCCGAAAGTATTGCATTCCTCATTTAGGTCAAGTTCCGAGGCAGCCTGATCAACAATAATATAATTATGAAAAACTTAGACTCGAAAAAATTCAAGTAGTATTTAGTGAACGTGATGGTTTACATAGGAAATTATGTATTTTTTAAAATTTTATGTCAAGTTTATACAACATCATAATATTCACTCCCTCTTCTGTTGTGCTTCCTGTTTGGTCTAGCACCCCATCCAATCATTAATGTATTGTTAAAGATGTAAGATAAGTTCCATTTGCCAAATATAATCATAATTATCAGTTTCACTTAAAGAAATTCACTACTCTTATTCACATTCTACATAGATTTTATCTTAATTAATGTTCCTTATGTAGCTATGGTTACTGAGTGAGTGCATTAGAGGCTACTACTCGATAATGTGTCCATATATATATATATATATATATATATATATATATAATATTATATTATATATGCTTCTTATTAGGAAGCATGTGTTAGTAACCAATTCTAAATTTCCAATATCGAAAATTATTATTCAGTTTGTTGTATGTAGTTAACACTTAAATTACGAAGTATTAGTGTCCGTATGTATGCATGATGCTACCAACATATAGTATAAATGAATATGTTTCTACACAAATATATATACATATATATAATAACAACTATCTACTTACATAAATTAGCAGCAAAATTATTATTGGGTGAAAATCTACCTTCTATTGTTATTATACTATTACTATAGCAAAACAAATTACTAAAATGAATATCGTAATACATACACGATATGTTGTTCTTTTTCACTCGCTATTGATGATAACCTTAGCTATTTACTCGAATTGTACTAAATGAATATAGTCCACAAATGTCATGTTATATGGGCTTTTGTATGTTAATATGAGGTATGTAAATCAGTCAGAATGGAAAAAACAAGCAGAAATTTAGGAAAAAAGATCAAGGAAACGGAAGTTGACTGAATAACAAATGAATTAATGCACATATTTTGTTTTAATAAGTACTCATGTGCCTGGAGGCTAAACATCTTTGTGTTCTTTAATGGATACAATCATATGTTGTAAGTAATTTTTTTCAAAAGTGAATAATTCTCCCAGTTTCTACTAAGCATGTAGTCTATTAGAAACAAAACAAGCCATCCATATCTATTCTAAAAGGAAGCGTGTTTTGAGTATATTGAGTCAAACAAATGAAAAATATGCTTCAATTTCTTGTAATGATACATAAACCACATTGTTTACAATTTACATTTATTCACTTAAAAGAGCTTGAAAATTTTACTTCTTACTGATTAGTAAAAGAAATTTAATTCATTAATGTGATAATATGAGATAAGAAGACAAACTGTTGATCAGTACGTGGATTTCTGGGCAAAATGTACTTATTCATTTATATATTCAATGAGGCCAGTATTACGAACAAAATATCGATGAGGATAGATACAGATGACATTTCATGTAATTATAAACTACTCTAAGTGTTACACAAAATAAAACTCACTTTTAATTTTTGAGAATTCTAGCACCACCAACTTGATATCAAAAGCAGCACAATTTAAGGGATTTCTTAAGCTATTAATTCTGATGAGTAATAATATTTCATTGAAACATATTCTACAAACATTACAATGCAAATTTAAAGCCTAAAATTGGTGTGATCAGTTAAGTGTTTACCTTAAATCATTTAAATGAGTAATCAGATAATCAATATGGTATAAACTGGAGACTCATTTGTAAAGTAGTCGTTATTTATAATCAAATTGCAATCTTGACTCCGTTAAGCGTCAAGTTACGGTAGTGAACGTTAATAGAAATTATCCAAACTATTATTACCGGAACATTTTTAAATTTAAATCTAAGATGTGATTACACAACAATTCAGGTTGATTTAAACACGTTTTAAAAGTGTTCAAGTATAATAAATATGGAGGTTCATCGTTTTGTAATACAGTTCAGAAGTATTACTAAAATATGTATATGCTATACGATTTCAGCTATATCGGTACAGTATGTTTTTTTTCGGGATCTGTTATAAATTTAATTTCATATTTTCGTATGCAAAGCTTCATAATATCACAATTTTAGAACGGTGCATTTCAACATGACATTCTATATCGAACAAATAAATCAAATTAAACTCTTTTGATAACATAATTAATTCAGAACATTGTTTTTCCTCTGAATATATACAACTGACTTGTCCGATTCTCTGACAGTGGAGTTATTTAAAGACCTATTTTAAAATAATTATGCAACTGGCACTTGTCGACAATCAACACTGGATCATATCATTATGTAGACTTTGATAAACAATAGATATTCTCCATTGTTATCCACTACCGCTGAAATGATATGGTTATCTTTTTCATTCGTTCAAAATAAATATTAACTTGTGCAATGAATATATAAGCATATGAAGACGCTAATTGGTGATATGAAAGTAAACAAGTCACCTCCTAAATGAATTTATTTAACCTTCGACAACTTATTTATTCAATGTATAACTTTAAAGATGAGATGGAGTAAATGTATTCTATGCATAATTTTCTAATTTCCTAAATGAGACAACATACCTACTCAATGTCACCATCTATCTAATAGAATCATTTGACATTTCAAGAAAATGAATACCGATAGCAATAATAATAATATATCAACATTTTTCATTTGAAGTACACATAAATTATATACATATATATCTGACTCATTTGATGCCATTCCTCAGTTTCACTGAAATTTTATTCTAGTTATGCTTTTCAGAAAAATTATCCCTATATCATTTTGTTTTGATGTAAGTTAATTTAGAAAAGACTCTTATGTTAACATTATTTTGTATCTCTTAAAAAGTCAATTGAATATTCCTTGTCAAAATGATTAGTTGGATTATTAATTTTGGGAATCGCCTTATTGAAAAAGAACACATTAACTATGTGTATATATATTCCCGATAGTTAATTTCTTCCTAGTTAACAGTATATTTTCTTAGTGTATATATAACGATGTATATTTAAATGTGCATACTTAACACGCTGGTGTCGAAGAAAACTGTCATGGAACATCTGGTCGTTTGTATGCAGAATTCTCTTGAAGAAATTGATTAATTGTATTATATTCTATTTAACTAATAAAGTTCACACAATTCCGCCGCTTTTATAAATGCTGTAGGAGAGTATACTCAGTAAACATTAAGAAAATTTGTATACATAGATAACTGACTGTCAGTTAACACATATTTAAAGGTTCTACGGTATATGATGTGAAATGTGATACGTTTGTATACATCATATCCTACTTTTTTTAAATGTCCTCTAGCCTAAAAATGTCTTCCTTAAATATATACCTGGAAACGACATTAGCATTTATTTTGAGAAACTTTAAACGAATAGATCTGCAATAATTTCATTCGATAAGCAACCAGTTTTTGTATTTAAAAAAGTCTACTTTAAATATCATAATATTTTCATTTGTTTTAAAACTCTTATGTTTGTCCAAACAAAGAGGTTTGGAAAGAGAATATTCTTATCGGTAAATTCTCATTAGGTTCTACAGTTATTGGTCCAAGATTAATGATCACAGAAGTAGCTAGTTTTGAGGTGAATACATTATTTAGATAATAAGAATAATTAGATATAATGTTCACTTTTCTTTTTGGATTATTTGTAAAACATAAATCTTAGATATTTATGTTGGATTGTGACTGGTAAGTGAAATCCAGGACTCGGGTTTTGTCCTATTTTAGACACATCGGCTCGGATTGACCAGCTTCAGTCCATAACAAATTAACGGAAGGATACAAATTCATCTTAATCAGACACTCATGTTGAAATAATAATTATCGTGTAACTTGTTAAATTAAAACTATAGATGACATACTAATATTATATATATATATATATATATATATATATATATATATATATATTGGTATCTTTGTACATAGATGAAATAGGAGTGGAGGGTGGCAAACATACAATTAGGTTTCGGTTACTATTTAAGTTTAACAAGTTACGTGTTAATTATCATTTCAATACTAACATTTATATTTTACAAATAATCTTAAAGAAAACACAATTATATTCAACCATTCTTCATGCCTAAATGATGTAACTAACTTAGAATTAGCTACTTTAGTGATCAATAATTATGTACTCATAATTTTAGAACCTGATGAGAATTTTGTCGTTTAGTTTTTTGTAGTGAAGATTTTAATTATATAATGAAAACGAATCAAAATGAAATTTTTTAACTTACTTCAAGTCATTTACTTTGTAAATTTTACATGACTTTATTAACAATTACATATCCGTAAATGGACCAGCAATAAAGTCAGTGAAAACACAACTGTTAGGATTTTGACACTGAATATGAAATGCAATATTCACTATGAGGTTTATGCTCCATGAACTGGATAGTGAGAGATTTTCTTGGAGTATATATAAAATTTATTCATTTTTACGAACTACCAGTTAGAACAAATTAACATCTGTATAAAGTGCTAAGAACAAAGTACACTCTACAACTATTACTAAACTTAGTAGTTGAGATTTAGCAGGAGGACAACACTATCTTGCTAAGCGAGTAACCTAAACACATTTAACTACAACGCAAGTACATTTGCTTCGCGATACGCACCCTTTTAAATGCAAAATGTTGTTTCAAGACTCATTGTCTAGGTTGACAAAAAAAAATAAAGTATTTTGACGTGTTGACTACTTCGCTATCTGGGAAGTCACTGATAAGTTTTGCACATGCACCTAAACTAGTGGCTTATTATCTACAAACTTTCTCACAGTACTCCATACATTGAAGCCACTAACCAGCAAGAATCAAATGACAGAATGAGACAATAAACGTTTTCCTCCCAGTGAGTGCCATATATATATATATA
This sequence comes from Schistosoma mekongi, assembly GCA_034768735.1. Taxonomy (NCBI): domain Eukaryota; kingdom Metazoa; phylum Platyhelminthes; class Trematoda; order Strigeidida; family Schistosomatidae; genus Schistosoma; species Schistosoma mekongi. Next base: position 59,049,824 of record CM068305.1, on the reverse strand, counting down.
TATCACAAAACTTTATGTGGATCTATGGTTTTAAGGTAAATAAAAGTCATTATTCTAGTTAATTGAAAATTAAGAGTTTTGACAACTGGCCAGTTGGATAATGCAAATTCTTTGAAATTTTTACTTTATGTTGGTTGAATAAGATGCCATCGACCCTTTTGATACTTTCGAACCTCCAGATAATCGTTCTGAGTAGCTAGATACTTTGAGTATCATGACTCAGAATCAGTCACTGTAGTAAATTCATTCACATTGTTTTTCTCTAAATTTTGGATACGAGCATTTTTTCATAAGTCCGTTTTCACTCGTTTCCGAGTCATATTCTCAAAGTTTAGTCAGCTTCATTGCCTCTTTATTGTTTCAACCTCAGTTTCTTCCATTGTGCTAATTCCATATCATTGTTTTGATATGGTTTGATAACTTCAATTAATGAACATGTATTCTAGTCTGTATATCGACCATGAATGGTTACTTAATGTAGTTACCTACCAAATGATAATTAAAGTGACTATATTAGTTAGGTATTTCTTTTAAATTTTTCCCTGGTTTGTCACTAATCGGTACATTATACAATAATTAAGGATATTCAAGTGAAAAAACTTTAAGTCCCTTTTTTTCACGCTTACATTCACTTGATTTATGTGGCATTAATTCTGTTCAAAGCAGATATTACATTAATCTATATAAATATATTAAGATTCATAGAATGTATATGGACATGAAAAACATTAATAAACTTTTGTATAAATCTTTTTTTCTCTTTCTCAAGACAATAGTGGTATTTTGTAATGATGATATAGATTTGACGATTCTGTTGAATCACTGATTTATGCATCCAACCATAAATAAATATGTAATATTAAAAGATTATTAAAAGATTACATAAGTTAAATGTGACACGTCGCAACAGGTTAAGCTAACTACTGATACTGATAATGTAGTAAAAAAATAGTTATTGATTTGGAAATCTTTTAAGGGATTTAATTTTATTCTCATATTGTATTACAATGAATCAATAAGATTATGTAATCCTTGCTTTGTGAATATTATATACCTTAAGTCAACTGTATAATACTGACGAAAAATATTGAATTGTTGAACTTATAATAACAAATCACCTGAGCATGGATATCAATTAAAATAGTAATAAAGTTTATTTGGTTTCAGAACTTTCTTATCACATGGTAACATCCAAGGTACGCCGGAAGACACATGTGAATTAACTTGAAAATTTTTCGAAGTTATCCACAACAATATTCATCTATCATTCGACTATCAAATTCGCAAAAATAATACAATCTAAATTATGAACATGTGATATAGATGAATAAAATATGAAAGACTAAATAAGAAACATTGTATTCGTAGTAACTTCATATACAATACATTTTATATAGTAAAATCTATTACCTCCTAGATTAATTCAAATATCTCTGAGGACTCATTCTTGTTGGTACAAATTAATGTAAATAAATTAATCGAAATATAAGAATATAAATGACACTGCTTACCATGAAAGTAACATTTAATACGAAGATAAGAAACTGCTAATCGTAAAATAGACAATTTGTCCAGTTTCACAATGACATTCTGCTCAAATGGTAATAGACTTGCTAGATGTTCTAACTCTGAATTTAAACGTTCTCGGTGTCTTTTGCTTGGATTAGACTTAACGTTTTGATCCGGTCGAATTATGGCTGAACATGATGGTTTATTACTAGATTCCGAAAGAAAAATGAATAGAGTTGGTAGTATATACAGAAAGAATGGAATAAGTGCATAAATTATATTATTTACTAATATGGTAATGACAAATTAAAGGAGATCTACTGACATCATCTTATTGCATAATTTCTACAAATGTATCATCGTAGTTATAATCAAAAATTGTCTGTAGTATTCTTACTATAAAAGATGATGTTATTCTACTATAGATTACTACTTTCAAATACACACACGTAATAGTTAAGTAAATCATAATTAACCGATTTATATAATACGAGTTATCGGATGACAAATTTAGCAACTTAACATAACAAACTTGCTATATTTTACTTTTTAAGTGAATACCATGCCCGTAGTCATAAATTGAAATTTCAGGAATCTTATTCTCTAATCGTTTGCGTTTGCCACAGAATGATGTCGGTTGGGTATTATTAAAAACTATAAAACACTGGAAAGTTGTTTTATCCTAACATAGGATTCAATTACAGTGTCGAAACTACGGTGAGCAATTAAATATGTTTACCACTGGACAGATGAGCGTCTAATAGTACGAGTTCCACTTTCATCAGTTTACAATATAATGGGACAATCGTCTAGATCAAGCTTACTTAGTCGTAATGGTTCTAATAAATATTTAATATATCAAGAATAATATGGTCCATTTTTTATAGTTTAGTTGAGGTTTTTATAAGGATTGGTCATTAATTTTTATATCTGCATAAAACCACCCCAATTCGACAGTAACATTTAGCTAACTAGGCAGTAGCTTCAGGATGATTCTGAAGTTCTAGTATGGAATATTGACTGGTAGAATCCCAACACGTAGGGACTGAGATAGTTATCACCAACAACAGTAGATGGTCGTCACGCCGTATCACAAATTGGTGGAAATGAAACTCCTACCACTGAAGACCCACTCGTTCAGTGGCGCAGAATGTTAGGCATTCATAGTGAGAGCAGAAATAGTTTGGTTTGATTCTCTGGTGGGATCAATTATGCACACAAATGATGAATTCCATTCCAGGACGAAACATCTGTCCAGTGCTTGGTGGTTTTCAATGCAACCCAACCAACATCAATTTGTGATGAATACAAATGACCAAATTGAATATCTATCTGCATAAAATCACTTTAATTAGATGTTAGTCTTTGTTTAATTATGCCAAACACCGATAATGAGATATTAATTGTATTCAATGTAAGAAACGACACAATTATTTCAATAACTTCGTCGTATATATATCCAATAAATAGTAGTAAATTTAATAGTCTACAAAAAATTTGACGTATACATTTTCACAAACTACTTAAATAGAATACGATTTTCTTGATAACGTGACTACTATTTCTATATTTTGGTGCATTTACTGGGGAATTGTTATCTTAAAGTTATCCTGAAACAATCCTCAATAAAATGCATAATAATATGGTGAGTAATTTGTACATTATTTAAAATATCCAAGTCATAATTCGTACTGTAGGGAGTATATTATCCACCTCTATTCCTAATTCACTTGAATGATTTCGTTTTGTAAAATAAAATGTAAACCAACTATAATTCTTGATAGTCCAATCAATGATAGAGTTCACAACGCCCCATACTCATACTACTGATATATACAATAATCATTACAATGATATTATCTAGAAATAAGATTTCAGATTTATATGACATCCATCTGTCGCGTGCTTTATTCTATTTATTTTGTAGAAAACTGCTCGATTGTTCAGCATTAGTGAACTTCATTTTTTGGGCGGAACAGATTTCTTATTCATTTTAACTATACTAGTCATTCGAGTCTGTGAGAAATTCAAGCGAAATAGAAAGAATTTGGTAGAAATGTATTTTCACTACCTCTGTCAATCCACAGACAAATGTGAATGAGTATGTTTGACTGTGTGTAGTTGGTTTATTTGAGACGAAGTTACTGATACAACACACAAGTAGATATAACATATATGCACACACATGTATGGGCAGGTATGAGAATAGACGAGTTCACTTGGTATTATTTGTGTAGATATGAATCTAGAGAAGAGGCAACCATCTGTTAATAATTTACTTTCTCCATGTTTCTATACTTACAATGCATTTTGGTATATTAGATGAAATGTTGAATAGAATTAACTGTAATAAATTAAACGTTATCACTCAGCATTTCAATTTTTCTATGATTTCAATTGTATCATTTGATAATTTCATGTTTGGTATATTTTTCGAATATACTACCGGGGTCTTCATCTAAATGTGGTAGTTAAACTGAAAAACATGATCGTTCCTTTCGAAAGTGTCTGCCTATCTACTACGGATTGCTCAGATCTTCCTTTTATCATGACCGCTTACAGGGATGAATTTGAAAAAAGTGTTATGATATTTAAATGATAATAACTTTTCAAAAAAACTGTTAACAACCTGAAATTATGAGATCACTAAAATACTTAAACCAAGTCAACTATGAAAATAACCAACAGATACTAACGAACTGTTGAGGTCAGATATTACAAACTGTACTCTGCTTTACTGGATTATCAGTATTGCACTTGTCTTTGAGTTCATTTATATACTCTTTTGATGTTTTGATTTACCAATTGACACTTCAGCTACATCAACATGTTTGTCGAACAATTCCAGTTCATAGAACTAGTTGTGAAACGGATATGAAATCCAAAATGTTTAATTAAAGTCATAAATGGTAGTTTATAATAGATGGACCAACTAGAATTTTTGATTCCGACGCTATTTAAAATGATGTATCAACTATCTATCAAGCTGGCATATTGTAATTAACATAAAAATCTCACGTATTAAGAAATACTTTATTATTTATGAATATCTCAAAAGTAGAAATTTTAAACAGATTGGGTATATATTAAGTATGGAGTTGGATATGGTATTGTCATTAGAAGGATATTCGTCTAAATGTATAGCTGAAATTCCAAAAAGGCAAACTATAATATGATAGTCATTATTACTAATAAAAAATGCTTTAATAAATTCGTAATGGTAAAAAGTAGAGTTCCAGTTGACTTCCATTGAATAATATCTGTTTAACTGTGTGGTGGGGGTGGGGTATTAAGATGTCTCATTTTAAAAGAAGATTTAGTTAACCTTAATAAGAGTAGATCCGAAAAAGTGACATAAAGAATAACAGATTAGTTTTGTCTATGTTTCGTACAGTGGATGAAATGATTTTAGACATATTTCAAACAAATATTTGGAAGACTACATAAATTTTAGTCCAACATTATGATTGCATAATAAGGTAACACTAATCTTAATAGAGACTGAAATATCCCTGAAGATATGCTGTAAACCTCTTTCAAAATAGTGCCTAGATATCTTCTCCAGAAATGTATTATCATATTTTAAATAAAATTACAATTTATTTTAAATGAAACAATGGATTACACTATCGTATGACTTTCAAGTTCAACTTTAATAAGCCTTTATACTTTTATATGAGTGAGATATGAATTATAGCAAGTTAATGCATTAACTTTTTTCAATAGAGTTTAACACAGTTGGATTATTCATGACTTATTTATGAGTCTAATAAACCGATCAATTTCCTTATTGTTTATGCAGCATATCATGCAGAACTTTTTCATCTGTTCAGTAGTTCAACATAAACTGTAGCTAAAATATGACACAAGCTTTCCTCTTAAATTTAAATATGCATATAGCGAATGACAGGTAAACATTTTCCAGACTAACTTTGTTTTAGATAAAATGTCGATAAAAGAATTGTACAATGAGAGCACTATCAGTGTCCTTTTTTAATTATTTTACTTGGTATATGAACGTAATTAGTTTGTGTTTTAAAGGGAACAAACTGCCATCATCATGTCTTATTGCACTGTGATTTCGCTGAATTCTAAGGAACTTTCTAAGTAAATACGAACTGCATATTGATTTGTGGTGATTGATTATATTTATTCTCTTTTTTAATTATAGGTCGATATAAGTTGAGCGTTACTGAAAATCAGGAAGTACTGGATAGGTGTTCCGTTCTTGCAAATGACTCCTTACCAGTGGGCATTCATGACCATAATTAAGAACTAATTACAGAGATTTTCATGTCACACTGCAAGAACTCCGAGAACATTTAAAAGTTGATCACTAGTTAATTGACTGTTGAATTTAATTTGAAGAGACTCAAACAAATACAATGTAGCTGTGCAGCAGTACTTAACTAATACATCAATCTGTCGCGGATGCAAATATTAAATTAAAACTAATCTACACGAAGCCACGTCATATTTACGATAACAACCAATTTACTACTGGCTAACTTCAAAATATTCCTGAAGTTCTAGTAAGAAGCACTGACTAATGAAACCCAAACAAGCTTGGCAACAATGGATAATCGTAGGCATATATAACAAAGTGACTAAAGTAGAGATCCTATAGTTGAATTCTGGACGCCTCAATAGTGTTTATATTTACATGCTCGCTTAAAGATATGAAAGACACTGTAGTGTGTTTCCTGATTAGCTAGTGAGTACAGGCTTTTGAGAATTGCTAACTTATCGATTAATTTGAAAAAAATGGTGTTGTTAAACTTTAAGTTTGGTAATCGCGAACATAGCTGACAAGTTAGCAATGATGTTTATTCACTTAAAAGATGCAACCACTCAATGATGTTACACTCCCTGAGTAAAATTTCTATTAAGATCATAACATATTTGTCACAGTAGGCAGTTTTCAACTATTGTTATTGTCTAACAGCGCATTTCTATCCTTATCTGTATAGTTGTTTACACTACGGAGCATTAAGGCATTTATTAGCTTATTTCCTTTAAAAAATGTTAGATGATTCCAATATTATTATAATACTAAATTTATTATGATGTTTTAATAAGTTGATCAACTCTAGAATTTATGAACTCTCATGCCACTTCATTTACGATTATGTAACTGATGAAATTACAATGACCAATTATATTTCATTTTATTCAAAAGAATCGTAAAATTGACGATTATTGTTACATAACATTAATATTCACTTACGATGAAGTTAAGATTTGTAAATGAGGATAACAACATTTTTTATTATAGTTAATATTCATCAGGTAGTTTTGGGCATCGGTTAATTGCAATCAAATGAATACATTTAACAGAAGAAAACATCAAAATATTTGAAGCGCTATATATAGATCTTATCTGCAGAATACTTTATTCGATCATTTTATTGTTTGAATAAACAATATTAAACCGTCAGTAAAAGCGAACTGAACTCTTATACATGTGTTCAAATATTCAGTATAACAGTCATGTAGCGTTGATTTGAATCTTTGGAATGTTAAGGGAATCAACAATTTAAATGAATAGGAAATGATAACTCGAGATTATTATGTAAATATATTATTCAATATACTCACTTTTTAGGATTTTTCCTCCGTCTTTTCGTCGCATACATAGTCTTAATAACCCAATCATCAACCATTACTGAGGAGGTTAAAAACTGTTAGATGGATATGTTGATATATTAATGTTAAATCCCTAAATGAAATGTTTCAGACAGTTCCAGAAACAATTTTTTCTACTGAGGTAACAGATATCTGTGTGAAAATACCTGTGTCAAAGTTATTTTTCCAGTATTATGTTAAAATAATCCACGGAGCTCAAGATATAATAACAGTAAGAGTGAAAATATTATTAACATCAACAAAAGTAATGCTAATCTCAGTCTTCATTGATTTTCTTTTAATGTTTCTTGCATAAAAAATTGAAGAAAGTTAATAAACTAATAAAGGAATCGGTCGTTAGACTTTATTGGTCAAAATAATTGAATCCCGTTTCCTCTATACGGCAGAAATCAAGTATCTGAAGTCTGATTGGCTAAAAATCAGGTATAAGGAGAAATTATAAAAAAAAAGTAGGGGAGAAAAACTATAAGTGGGTTTATAAAGAAGGAAAAGCTCTGTGATAATATTGCTACTCTACCTACCATTCCTTTCAAAATGCTCTGTCTTTCAAGTATATAACGCTTAATTTTACTTCATACGGGGAATAAATGTTAGTTTGTATTTGTCTTAAAATTAATCACCAAAAAACAACATTCCTTTAAATAGGAATAAATGTTCAACAAAATCATAAATTTGAGTAAACATTAAATCTATTATTCAGTTGTTTTCTCCCCAAGGGTTTTCATGGGTATTCGCATTTTCTTATTGAATTTTTTTGGGAACAAACTGAAGGCAGATCACTCAATACTGACGCCTTTTACTTTCACTTACTGGGAATGTTACTTCGTCACTCACAAAATATCATCTTAGACAATGATGTGAAATAATTACATCAATGAATGAAATCTGTGTCGAACGAAGTTAGGAAATTTTTTACTTTATAGATTGAGATTGAATACAATTAGGGGGGTTTGTAGAGATCGTTGACTGTTAATTTCAATTTTGATATCACGAATTGGTCTGAATCCGACAACCATTGATCACCTGGAAGCTGAGTTTCAAGATATGCTTTAATATGAGCATTTATGACGCTGTGACAATTTCCGGAAATACCGTATTTAGCTTTTCATTCATTACGTTCATGCTTGCAATAACTGGATAGACAGTAACCTGCAGCTTACTCTACGATATTCTTCAAGACTAATTAGTCTTAGAAAACTAGTTTTCTGATGATATTCGATTGACCAAAACTAGGTTGTACGATTTTCAATATAGTAATTTTTGATATAACAGGAATCGATGTCACATATGAAAGCTAGTTATTATTATCAAAGCGTAATTGTGTTTATGGGAACTGATGATCCCTGTTGAATGGGAATCATCCATATAATCCAGTTTTACAGTTTCAGATATTGCAACAAATACATTCACACTGCGACTAGTCTTCTGTAGGACTGAGATACACTGATCGGTTCCGAATAACGACTAACATCACGCTTACCTTGCGCCTAGTACCGATCTCCTCAAAATCTACATATTTAATCAGGTCAGACTGTTCTGATTCTTACAATGACACCAAACAAATTCAATATTAAAATGTCAACATCGTTAAATATTTAGAACAAGGTATCCCAAACGTTTTTCTGATCTATAACTGGTTATGAGTAATGACTATCTATGCGTGCAACTGTTAGGTCACTACATATGAAAGTGGAAATATGAAGTACTTATGATTGCTTTCTATACATGATAAAGTAAAAACTGTTTTAAAATTACTTCATTAGACTAAATGCTTTCCAGCAACTTTAACTGTTCTTTAAAGCTTAGGAAGTCAGAAAAAGTTTAAACTATAAATAAAAATTGAATCTTAAATTTTACATAGTAAATGCTTACAGAGGTATTCAAAAGATCCTTGGAAAACGATAAATGAGTGATATGAAGTCTGGAACGCAAGATTTTTACATAATTTCCTATAATTAGGTGAATTCCTTGTATTCCATTTAAAAGAAAATATAAACATTGACATCAACAGAGCGGATAATTATTGTTACATCTATTTTATTCATCTCACAAAGTATATCTCTTATTCCAAAGAGTGATTAAAAACTACAACATACGGGAAAAAATAAAATGAAATATGTCAATGTCATTAAAATAGATATTTGATGATGACAGTCAGTGGATAATAACTGTAGTTCAGTAAACTCTAATAGAATTAAAACATTTTCTTATATTCAGATCTATATCGTAATTACAGTATTGCTACTGAATATCACCATGTACCAGTGATTGCACATGCTCTATTCAGATTAATGAACTAAATTTGCTTGCACTAGATATTTGTTTCAGTCAAAATAAGATCATAGAATAAAGGTGTTAGGTAACATTTCCTAATTAACAGTTGGTGAGTGACTCAAGTGAGGTTATTTTTGAATAAAGTTTCTTAAATTTGTATTCAGTGGTCAGTATTTTTGTAAGACTTACATATACATATTATAATCATTAGCTAAATAGTAGTCTTTGATGAAATAAACATTCATTTCAAGCGAAACAGTTCATGATCTTTCTAAATAGAGTGATTCCATTTGTTTACTTCTGAACTTAAGAAAACAAATACGTATAATAACCCTCAAAATATATAAAATACATGAATAAATATATATAATTTACGAACAGTTGAAATTGTTTCCGCTCCTATATAAATCATTTCTGTTTGAAAGTATGTCATAAGCTTTACGAAGAATAATTGTCTTACATTTAGAAAAATGTGCATTACTTAAACAGAATAAAAGAAACCGCTTTTATGGAACGTGATTACTGAATAATCACTTGTTCATTAAGCTTACAAATGAATTTCCGCATAGATTCCTTAGAAGTAGCACTTTAAATAATTGACCCTAGAACAGTGAAACTACAAATTATCTCATTTAATTATATTATTCATGAAATGAGATATTGTTTTGTATGTTCATTGAAGTGAATAAATCGAATGCATTTCCTTATGAAAAAATATCGCATATATTTGAAGCAACAGTAAATTATCATACAGTTTCTATGTATGACTGGTGAATAAGTACGGATAAAAATGGTTGTATTGAGTATTCTTTCGCTTTGTTCGGTTGTTTTCTGAAGATAATTTTCAAAATCACCATGTTAATCATGTTCAAAACCAAATTACTTTGAAATTATTCACTTTTAATTCCATTAACTTTCAACAGATATATAAAGTATTAATTACAATAAAGTAAAAATAACTTATGAATCCTAAAGTTAAGTAAATATCACATGACAATATAGGATTGTTCAGTCATTAGTAGTTTTCTTTGTTTCTAACTATATTTCACTAGTGGTGGAAGACATTTTTCATAAAATATTTTATGGTCGATTTTATTTAATAGTGTACTTATGTGAATATGCCATTATATTGAATCAAAACTTCAGTAACATTAATAAAGAAACTGATGTATTTACTGTATTTCAAATTCGTGATTTATGTAATTTGCTTTAGAAGAATCGTCAGGTGGAAAAAAGATTGTAGAATGGTACGAAACAAATATGTGTGATATAGATTATGACATTTGAGGAAAAAGTTTATTTAACTGGCTAACTTCAGCATGTATATTTCTAATCTCCGGGATCAACATTAAAGCACATTTCTGAGAAATATCAAAAGGAAAGAAGCGACATTAGTATGGTTTTCCTTGGTAGACAATGAGTTTTCAACCGTAATCAGTTAGAGATACAAACTATCTTCGTGTATGACAATGTGGTTAGGTATTGTACATGAATATACTTACATCATAGTACATAAGATGTACCACTAAGTAGCTTTATCATATATGCACAAAAACGAAGTGTGGTGAAATATTTATGATTAGTAACTAGCAATGGAGTACAAGATAAGCTTTCTGTTTTATTATATCTCATCTTTTGAATTCATACATCACAATATCGATACAGATAAACAGACAAACCGTTTTAGAAATACATTCATGGGATATGTTTGCATAAGAGCTACTGGTGTGATTATAGGACTGCTCAGTATAATCACTTTATTCAAAGTGATTTATAGCACATTTGATTCAGAGACTATAATGAAATGTTATTGATAATTGATTATCTAACATACATCATATTGTTATTCGATTGATCCCCTTGACTTTAACCCAAGTGAATGTCATTTTCAACAAATAACTAATATCCTCTTACAACAATTTCATGTGATATCGAAGTTATTGTTAATACTTTTTGATATACACGGTTGATCTATTTCATTTTATTTGTTGATTAAAACTTTATAATTTCCAGAAATGAACTTTAACACTTTAAATGTTCCCTTCATAAAATTATGGATATAATTTGAAATTCATCTTTTACTTTTCTGTTAAAAAAACATTCTTATTATACTCCCATTGGTTACTTTGATTTGTTGTCATCTCTTATTCAACAAGATTTACTTCCGAGATGATGGAATAGCTAGAAAGAAAACAAGTATGATAAATGAATTGTTGCTGTTTCGTTTGTTACTAATCTAACAGTGTTAATTTGATGTGATCGCTAACTTTCTGTTTAAATAATTATTAAAAATAAATGTCAAAATAGATAGAAATCAAGCCTATTCTATCCTCATCGAGATAACTTTTTCATAGTTGCATTGTTGTGAGTTAAGCTGAAATTTGATTTGACAAATTCAATAAATTAAACATATACGACATTTTGAGATGATAATAGTTAGTAAAACGTAGATGGTTTATGGTAAATAATGTAATTTGTATATAATTTCAATCACAAGCTGACAAAGCAGAATGCCATCAAGAGTCACGAAATGCTACGCAACTGATTCCGATTAGATTATCTTGACGTTCTGAATTGAATCCTGTAATTGAATTTTGTATTATGAACAGTTCTGCTTTGGCTAATCATTGAAAACCAAGAAAAAATGGGTAGCTGTTTCGTCCGAATATGGAATTTCTCAATAGAAAGAAACAGCTATTCAGTGCTTCTCAGTTAACGGTGATTGTTTAACTCACGTCTATTCGCGATTTCAAATTCAGTAATAATTACAACACCCAACTACAAATCTTGTATATTGTTATAGGTATAGAGTGCCTAAACCCATCCAGTGATCCTAAACTGTTAAATGATCTTCAGTTAGTGGTGAAAATTGGTTGGTGCCTATATAATGATATATAATTTAACTGAAATGATTATTTTCGTGAAAATTAGTACTTTTAATTGATTGAATGCGTCACGGATTGATGTGGGCAGGGTACCGTTGAAAACCACGGAACACTAGACAGCTGTTTTCTTCGAGCTTTGAACTCTCGAACAGTGCTTACGCCAGATTCCTCCCCAGAGGGCTTCTGGTTAGAAGTTGTGACTGATGGAGTTCAGAATTGTCGGGAACGAAACAGTTATCGCCAATGACAATAGATGATAGTCGCACAATATAACACAAATTGACAGAAGTAGGGATTCTACCATTGGATACCGCCCAGTGAAGTAGAGGGTTAGATGTTAACCAACCTGTAGCCCCTGAGGAAGAATCTGAGGTGCGAATTGCTGAGGAATTTCATATTAGAACGAAATATCTGTTCAATGCTCCTTGGTTTCAATGGTTCCTGCCAAAATCAATCTGTGACGCATCCAATCAATGAAATATACAATTTAGTTAGGCTCTTTAGGATTATAGTATCCACTACGCCAATATGAAATACGTTGTCTTATGTAAAAAGAAGCCTGTCTAAGAATCAATGGAGGATTTCGCATGAGTACTTCGAACTGTTAGCTTTTCTAATTCATTCGTAATTCATCCATTGCTATTATGGATGCGGTCGATAGTAAGATATAATCTAGACTAAATTAATTTATGGGAAACCAAAAAGTACTGGACATGTATAGGGCTGCTCTTTGGTGAGCATGTATAACTACACACACCTGATACCAGTCAATTTACGGTATTTCACGACAACTATCTAATGCCATTAAAGATATTTAAATTACACCCCAAAACAGCTGAGCTCTAATAGTCACGATTTCTGACTGAAACTCTAGGAATTATATTTTGAAATTAGTCACTAGCTAAATAATGATCATTATTTGACAGTGTTTCAGAGACTGTCGAATATGAAGATATAAAAGTAAATCATATGATCCTGACCCAATGAAATGAATATTAAGTGGTTTCCGGGAGGTTCTGAGTTCGAGTCCCTATGGGTTGAAGAAATGCACCATTTAAAAGTTTTATATTGAAATAAGGGATAAGTCTAACAATGTTTAGCTTTTTTATTAGTATTTAGTTATGCTCAATCTTTGATATGAAAACCCCTGATGATAAGACGTAATGATTTAACATGTTAATTCTGTATATGCTCATTCATAATACCATTACTATATTTGCTAAGTTTTATTTACAAATTGACTTGAAAATAAATGTTTTTTAAAATAATCAACTAAATAAATTGAACACAAATGTATCAATTCAATTCATAGACCAAATATCTAAGAATTAAAAAAAGATTACGTTTCTTAATTCAACAAATAAATTCATTAGCAAAAAGTAATGAAAATCAGGTTACCAGTAGAAAATATTTTTCATGAAGAAAAATTGTGAAAAAGAAACAAAAGCAAGACTTAGTTTTATTGATTTTTATTCTAATGTTTGTCTTTTTTGAATGTGATCTCATTCTTCCTGGTATATGCACACATCTATATAAATGGATATAGACAAATGCATATATTCAATGAAAACCGATTATACATTTTTTTAGAAATAAAATAAGCAATTCGATGCAGTATATTCTGTATCTCAAGTAAATGCTAAGCAGAATGATGAATGTCTGTCACGCAATCACCTCATTTCCTTCAGTAAATAAAATAAGACTAAAGTTAATGATGAGATGTGAATGAGAATAACAGAATGGAGAAAAATAAGATAGAAAGGAGAGAAGTTTGGATGGATTTAGTCTTCTTTTAGACCCTCGAACTTATTCTATCATGCCCTACAATCTTCATTTATCTAAAAGACAGTACATTCATTTTTGTATTCTGTTAAATTTAGTCAGAGAATCTTAAAGATACTAATGTTCGTACTTATAAGAAAATATATGAATGTTTCTCTTATTATATCAGTGTTACATGTTGAGGTTTGATGGGTAATATAAAGTTTTTCTCTCTTACTTTCATTTGTATAATGACTACACAAAAGTTTTGATGTATGCGAAGGATAACGCGTTGTGAAATTCGAGTCGTGTTTGTCATCACTTAATTTAATAATATTTTGATGTTTGTTTTACAAATGTAGTAAAGGAGATTTTTCGGAAATCGCAAATGTAAGCAAAGTTAATGTGACATATCCATTTCTATAAAAAATGTTATATATAAATATGTATGTCCTACTGAATCTACTTATTTAAAATTAAACGTTAACTTTTCTTGTACTTGATGAACATATTTCTAGGAAGAAATGAGCGTGATATGACGATGAATATATCTTATTTCATCGGTTTCTCGTCAACTGGATACAACAAACATTTTATAAACACAGTTATATAAAGTAATTAACATTGCTTTAAAAATGAAACCAGTTGTAGATCAGTACCTGTAATCATCGTGGAGCGAATATTATAATCAGTATGGTTAAAAAAATTAAAATTCAACAACTTTGTCCATGATTTTCAAAACAAAGTACATGAAGACTTTTTCATATCTTTATTGAAACTGATAAAGGATCACTTAAATAAAGTTTTTCAAAGAATCTTACTAAATTAATACATAACCTGTTTAATTTGAAACTAAGTAGGTTGGAAACCAGGATTCTGTCAGTGAGATTTAAGTTTTTTATTCAGAAAAGAGGTACTGACAGTAATGACAAAGAATCGCAATCCAAAAAGTTATATTACCAACTAAAGAACTTGCATTCAGTGAGTGAAGGAAAGAATGGCTGGTTCAAATCAAAATCAGTTTACATTGCTAAATAGTATCGTATGTCACCCACAATGAAGTCAAAAATTTTGTCTAAAGAGAATTAGGGAGCAATAGAACACTTTAAACAAAATGACACGTTAATGCTATTATGGTCAGATTAATCTTCTGGTGTTATACTGTTTGGTAAGGTGATTATTTCGCAGAGACGAAACCTGTTTTGGATGAACACTTAAGATTCACAATCGATAAACATAACAAAGTTTTGATGTATGCGAAGGATAACGCGTTGTGAAATTCGAGTCGTGTTTGTCATCACTTAATTTAATAATATTTTGATGTTTGTTTTACAAATGTAGTAAAGGAGATTTTTCGGAAATCGCAAATGTAAGCAAAGTTAATGTGACATATCCATTTCTATAAAAAATGTTATATATAAATATGTATGTCCTACTGAATCTACTTATTTAAAATTAAACGTTAACTTTTCTTGTACTTGATGAACATATTTCTAGGAAGAAATGAGCGTGATATGACGATGAATATATCTTATTTCATCGGTTTCTCGTCAACTGGATACAACAAACATTTTATAAACACAGTTATATAAAGTAATTAACATTGCTTTAAAAATGAAACCAGTTGTAGATCAGTACCTGTAATCATCGTGGAGCGAATATTATAATCAGTATGGTTAAAAAATTAAAATTCAACAACTTTGTCCATGATTTTCAAAACAAAGTACATGAAGACTTTTTCATATCTTTATTGAAACTGATAAAGGATCACTTAAATAAAGTTTTTCAAAGAATCTTACTAAATTAATACATAACCTGTTTAATTTGAAACTAAGTAGGTTGGAAACCAGGATTCTGTCAGTGAGATTTAAGTTTTTTATTCAGAAAAGAGGTACTGACAGTAATGACAAAGAATCGCAATCCAAAAAGTTATATTACCAACTAAAGAACTTGCATTCAGTGAGTGAAGGAAAGAATGGCTGGTTCAAATCAAAATCAGTTTACATTGCTAAATAGTATCGTATGTCACCCACAATGAAGTCAAAAATTTTGTCTAAAGAGAATTAGGGAGCAATAGAACACTTTAAACAAAATGACACGTTAATGCTATTATGGTCAGATTAATCTTCTGGTGTTATACTGTTTGGTAAGGTGATTATTTCGCAGAGACGAAACCTGTTTTGGATGAACACTTAAGATTCACAATCGATAAACATAACAAAGTTTTGACTGATTCGACGAAAAAACGAATTGTGAGTGTTTTCAGGGAATTTCTAAAGAAGTAAATGTTTGATAGTCCCTATTATGAACTACGACCTGAGGATCTAATTTGCATTATATGTATGACTTATCAAAGATACGTAAGCAGAATGTCCTACTTACACTTACCTTATCAATAATCGACTGTACTTACCACTGAGTTTTATGCTAGCTTGTTAAGTTAGAACGATTTGTCAACGAATAGCAGCATATATACTATAATATTCGTTCCAGTTAGCTAAAAGATTTAATTAACATCTACGGTAAGTGGTTCGATTTGATGCAGAATCTTTGTTTATTAACATGCTGCTACTTGTAAACCTGGATCTAATACGTTAAAACACTGATAACTTATCATTATCAGCACCAGATTCCAAATGATCGTTGCTTATTTACATGAAAGATGTCCAGTTTCAGTTTGACAGAACCATATTTCGACAAATTGATGGCGTGGGAGTGGGAAGTCTACTTAATCTTGCTCGTGCTGATATCTTTAATGAAGATCATGGAAAGTCAAAGGCTACTAGTGGATTGATAAATTATGCATGGTATGTTGGTGATGCCCCTCATCATGTGTAGTAACTAACAACGTGGATCCGGTTTTCAGGAGTTTTTCAACACAATACAACAATATAAAGATAATGAGTTTCGTTTTCTTGATGTCTCAGTGCAACAAAGGAAGGATGGGACTATTCAACATACAGGTTGTTGTAAAGGTGCAAGGAATGAAGTTTATTTGAATTTTAACAATTTTTGTACTACCAGTTACTAAGAGCAATTGGTGATGATACTGATTAACAGGGTAAAAAGAATAAGTGTTGATCGTGAACTTAAATGAGTACAATCGAACGATTAGAAATGCTTAGGATACAGTGAGTATCCACCAAACTTCTCTAACAAGTATGAAGAACGTGAGAACATAATGCTAAACGATGCAACTGTAAACAAAAAACCTATTTTCATTCAACTCCAATTTAGTGGAATTTATGCCTCAGGATAATCAACAGAGTGCTACAATCCTCATTAATCAGAATGTATCATCGAGGATTGGTAGGCACATCTTCCACTTCGCTGCCAACTGCGTATATAAATTCGCCTGTCTGCCAAACTAGCTAAATACACCGGTATAATAGAGTGAAGGGTCTGGATTCGGTTCCATGAGCATATTTCTGAAAGCTCCCTACGAAATGAGTCAAAGACTATGCGTAGTACGTTAGCACGACATTTAGTTGACACGAGATATTTGGTCGATACCCCGAAATCTTTTAAAGTATTTAATTTGCACTCAAACTCTAGTTTTCTTAAATTTCCTGGGGCGGTTTTATTCTTACTATTCGAACCAGATTTACAGATTCAATGAGATACGGCAATGATTCCTCGTGTGCCATCGTAAGTTCTAATTTCTCTTATTACTTTATTTTTTTCAGTCTTTCGATTTTATAACAACGACAGATGATGTAGTACCTTATTTACATTCCGTAGTATGTTCATTTTACAATATTCTTACACATCTAAGCTAAAATAACTGTGTAAATATTTGACGTAATTATTAATTCATATGTCTGTGTGACTGACTATACATTTACTAAATGATCAAACATTATGAAAATGTAGAAAATACCTGTGGCGTCAGTAATAATGATCCCTACGATTGATTTACAAGTAAAAGCATGCATAAGGACATTTTTTGAGAAAAGCCATGCTTCATTTTATGACAGTTTCGACCCGACTGATGTAACACTACTACTACTGTGAACATTGAGTCTGTTTGTCACAAATCATATTTAATGCCGTAGGCCTGAACATTACAAGGATTATCAATTGTTGTTTAGATTCTTCCTTATTATTTGAAAAAGACTATTCAGTACAACACAACAATCACGTTAATATAATGTTACAGGGACATTTGCAAGGGCTTATTCTTGAACCTAAGTAATTTACTGTGAGTGTAATTTATGTATCGTGTACTGAATTGATGTTTGATATGAATAAAAGAGATCCTTTATTTTTACACTAAAATGAATGACATGAACAATCAATACTTATATAACTAAATGTGTTTCACAACCATTTTAGACAAATGAATGAGATTATAGGTATCGAGCCTTGTCGTTTTCGGTTAAAATTGGTTAGACAAAGTTACCTGTAATCAGCAATAGGAGCTTCAGCATTTGCTTTTTGTTGGATGACTAGTAAGATAAAATGCTTTAAAGAATAGATATTATAAAATATCAAGAATTGTAACTATAATAATACTTATATCGGGTCGAGTCCATTCAACCTAACTCTTAACAAAATGTTACTGAATGGTAGAAACCACAAGTGTGTGGCATAATAAGAATAGTTTTCTAACTAGATTTAGCTCACTTCAAAGTAATCGTTCACACTGAAATTTGATATATCAAGAATAAGATGAACCACTTTTTGTAGATGAAATGGCTTTTATAGCGATTTTTTATAATTTACTTCTGTCGTCAGAAATTCATTTCAGTTCATTAGTAATAACCAGCACACTAGTGACAAACTCCAAAATGTTCCTTGAGTTCTAATGGGAAGTTATGCTTGGTGAGGAGAAGATATGTTGACATTAACTGATTATCACGTTATATGAATAAAACTTACTGAAGTGGGAATCCTACCATTGAATGCCTGCCCGGTGGTGTCAGCGGCTAAGAGTTTAATTCTTCCGTGGAGTAAAAAAAACGTAATACTGAGTAGTCCTATACAATCACGTAGTACCAGTTTAGTGTTTACTGGTATTCACTGATACGTGACGAGTACAAGAAATCAATACCTCACTTACGTAGACTTTATATTTTGTTCAAATAGTCTAAGCTGTTAACGTCAAATAAATCAAGAATAGTTAAGAAGAGTATGCTGTCAAATAATTATTAATCTCTAGATTTATTTATTTGTTTAAAATCAATTCTATGCAAATCATGTGATTAATGTAAAACAGACAAAGTTAAAACCTCTGCAGATCACTGACTTACTATAAACAGTAACATTATGTATACTTTTTTCTCTTCGTATATAATTATTTGATGAATCTTTAATCTGACAGTCATTATATTCGTTTGTTCATTTAGATTTTTAGACACACGCGAACTTAATATCCATGAAATGAAATGTGGTAAAGATTCTATACTAATGAGTATATATAGGACTGAATATTTGCTATATATTATTTCATGCAAGCAAACAAATCACTACTTTGTCCTTTACTGTCTTGTTAAACTATGAGGTCTAATTCATTAAACTGACCTAACTATCTAGATCTAAATATTGTCATAATTCAGCTAATCATTCACATTCTTATGATAAACTATTGAAAAATAAAAAAAAACAAGGGATCAAACTTTATTGACTGACAGTAAGAATGTATATTTTACGCTTAATTAATCATTAGATGTTAATCAGCAATGATTATTTTTAGAGTGACAGAGTTAAATTTGGATGTCTACATATGTGTGCATCGCTATTTAAGTACCTAATGGGTTTCAACACCTGTATTCCTTGTTGACAAAAGTCATCACGTAATCACGACCAGACAATGTGTTTTGTAAGTTTAGTTCCGTAAAGAAGACTTCGTATGTCATTTGTAATTATTAAATGGTAAATCCTTCTTTGAAGTGCAAAAGTTTCATTATATGGAAAAAAACATGCATAGACTCTTCACTAAATTCAACTTTCCGAACGTTCAAATAACCGATTCGAAGGTACTGTCAAGCATAAGGTACATACACATACATTTCGAAATTGTAGCATATGAGTTTAGAATTGTTGATAAAATGATGTTGTCAATTTTGAGATGACCAGTAGGTTACGTTAACTTGAATATGAGAGTAGAGGGAGGCATTTCTTAAATCAGAGTCATATATATATATATATATATATATATTGTTTGTGGTTTTCCTGTCAGTATACTCATTCTTGTGTCACCTAATTATACCATTTGGTTACCAATCTGTTAATTAAATACTACTGCTGGTTCTAACTTCTGAGTTGATTTTTAACAGAAACTAATCCTAATAATAATAACGCTGCCTAGAAACACGAAATGTTTTGTTAGATTGAACATTTTACGATTAGGGACTTTAACTAGACACTTACTACGTGCATACATTTTTACTGTTGTATTATAATCCCGATTATGTTTATAGCACTAAGAAATAGTGTTAATAAGAGATTCTTTGTATTCTGATTTCAGTGAGTAAATATCGATGAAAAGCTTCTAAGAAAATTCAATTTATGTGGGTCAATTGGTTAGTAAGTATGAATTGTCAAATAAACGATCTAGAAAAAAATAAACAATATTCCTACATTTTGGGAAGTAAGAGTATAAATTGATCTCATATCACCCTTATAATATGGCAATATCTAAGTTTGTAAGTCTTTGACTTCAAACAGTGACTCAATAAGTTACTGGACAATCTTATTGTATTTGGAATGTTATGTAATAGGAATGTTTTTCAATGTAAGCAATAACCAGTGTTACATGTAACGAAACGTGTATCTTGGGTTTCAGTACAGTGAAATGTAATTTAAATTCTTCAGAAAGTGCTGTACATTTAGTGTTCATTCATTCTACTCAAGGATACCAGACAGTTTTTATTATCTTCTACTATTGTTCAACATCCAAGAAAGTTAAAGTTAGGTGTAACCATAAAACAAATGTAGGCTTATTCACATTAGCTAACATTGAAATATTGTCTGAACTCATAGCTTACTAATTTTCTCAAGTTTGTCTGCTCATAAACATTACACACAAATAAATGAGGACTGATTCCAGCCTAACTAGCTCATGGTCTTTCGTATTGTTAGTTAATGCAGATATCATATGTTTTGGGAATCAATGTAGCCACAAGGTAATGGTTGCTTGGTGTTTATTTATTATCAAAACATAATAATTAAAGTGTTAATAGTCTAGTTTACTTATATGGTCTTTATATAACATTACAATAAAGTTAATTTCTGGGACTATTCAATCAATAAGCACTGGAAATTAGAGCATATTTAACTACTTATGTAAAGAGCCTTTCTGATAATCACAGAAAGCTTTCAAGATACTTTAATATAATAGTTTTCAGGATTTTCTACTCATTTTTAACACCTGGTCAGGTGACATTTTCTGTACATTATCCTGATGAAATGGTTTATTTATTTATGCTTTATGAAATGTGCTAGTGAAACTTCTCGTTAATATAATACAACAACAGTATTTTACTAATCGGTGTGGACAGTAGACAAAGGAAATGATTTATACACATGTCAAGATCACCTGGATATTGTCAATTTAGAGAATAAGAGAACTGGAGTGTAATAGTTATTATTACATTAAAAAATATAATACAATAAAGTCAAGCCCTTGATAGATGAATGGCAGATTTTTCTCTCTCAAAGACGATAATAGATAAATAAACTGCTACTATTATAACATCGAATAAATCCGTTCAGAAAAGTAAACATTATGACAAAAAACACAGTTGTTGCGTTGTCATTTATTTCAAATCGTGTCAATATGAAAATCTGTTCTAGTTACAATAACAATGAAAGCACTAGATCTCATGTGACCTCTTTCTAATGAAACATAATAGAAAGCTTGTATGCATGCCTTGCAAATGGTTACTAATACAGTTTGAAATTAGCAAGGCTTGTTCATTAATGTTTTGCCGTTCATCTAAAAACTTTCAAAAGGTTCTACAGATAATCAAACACTTGTGTCACTATGCTCTAAAGTCATGTGCTATATATCCACAATTATCTACTATCAAATTAAGTAAATTTATCTCAGATTATTGTTTCTTTCTTTCATATACAAAATTCTGGTACGTGAGAAAATTCGGAGTTAGTTTGTTGAACCATCTGACAACATAACTTCATGCTTACTTTTTATCGATATAATTTTGTATGTACTTTATTAACTAATTTTAGGAAAACAAGAATATACATTAATAATATTTAAGCATATTGAAAGTGACCTCACTATGATGATACACTAAAATGATGCTTGACTGCAGGTAATTCAATAAAGAAACTCAAGATTTACTACTTAATAGTATTACTTGTTGATATTAAGTGTAAATGAAGTGAATGCATCATAAATTTAATTAGTATTACGTTTATGAATGTTGTTTTCAGTCTAAACAATGTATTAAAAGTAAGAATATTTTCATAACAAATATTTATTTTACTTTAAGAATTAAAAGGTACGTTATCCATTTTACTACCGAGTTCATTTAGCCACTAGCCTGTTTAATGGGCATGATTATCACTTTTATTTGTAATATCCTGTTATATATTCTATAATATTCATTACTTCACTTGTTAACTAATTTAAAGGAACGAATAATCATGTAGAAATACTATTCGTGCCAATGAATAAAACCTCCGATACCCTATAATATACATTTTTGTGACAATCATATGGTTATTATTTTATATTAGTAATAGCTTTACCACGATGTATCAAGTTAATTTTGACTATTTATTAAGAGTACCAAGGAATAAAATATGCTTACATCTGCTTTTCTAAACTGTCATTTATGCTTATTATTCAGGAGTGTATGCTACAGTAACATAATTTTAAAAATTAATATTCTCTTATGAAGCTGATTGCATTTCCTGAATTTCATAAACCAAGTTAGTACACAAACCAAACATACGTAAAATACGGATGATAAAACTACATTCAAGTGTCTTTCCTGAAATGCTAAGTAGATAGGATATTTCTGGTAGGAAGGTTGATATCCATTTCAAACATTTAACATAATATTTTATATATCAGTATTGCATAACGGAAATATGTTTTGTTTACCGTATTCATTGAACCTATTTTTTTAAAGTATTATAATCTACATTGTTTTCTATGCGTCTTTATTGAATTTTTTTAAATAGCATACTTGTTAATAGTTGAA
Source organism: Schistosoma mekongi (assembly GCA_034768735.1). NCBI lineage: Eukaryota > Metazoa > Platyhelminthes > Trematoda > Strigeidida > Schistosomatidae > Schistosoma > Schistosoma mekongi. The sequence continues at coordinate 59,026,573 of CM068305.1, read as the reverse complement.
AGACATAAGTAAAATTAGGTAAGTAACTGTGGGTGAATAAGTTCGATTTATAGTTATAATCTTCTTGTGTTTGTAATGTTTTCTAGTAAATAGTTTCGAGATTAAACCATGAAGTATCAAATATATTCTTACCCTTAGTCACAAATCTTATCTAACTTACAATTCTAAAGGTTTTAGTTAACTAGAAGATAAATTAGAATAACCATTATATTATCAGAGGCTTTAAATGACATGTCTGATAATAGATGTTACGATGCTTGTAATATTCATATACAAGATTGTGCACAATGCCACTATTCACTTTAACTTGAGTATGCTTCCAAACTACGTTACTTGGGTGACTAAACGATTTCCTTTAAAATGTCGAAAGAAATTTTTTTATAGTGTATGAAATTAACGACTTTAGTAGGTTGTAGGTAGTAATATAAAAATAATATTTTCATAACTCTCTTTGTTACATAGGACAAAAGTTTAGTATCTGGTCTATACAGTTAATGAGATTGCATGATTTATTTGGTACATAATAACAGTCTTAATTCCAGCTTATACTGGTAAGTCGTTCAGACCAGAAATTAGACAATAATGTATAGAAAGTTAAATAGTAATTTTCTCTTTCTTATATGTGGCTTGCATACATTACATTTCAGTATCTTTTGTTAAATACTGTGAGAAAAATGATTCTTACAAGCCAAGTTTAAACACATAACTACCGAAATTCGGAATGAATTACTATGATAAACAATTTATAGATATAAAATATGGGTAAACTGTAGTCATTAGTTTGTTCAAATTAATATTGATACTTCAACACAACTTATCACCTGCAGTTTTTAGACCTATTTGATACGTAGAACCTAATCGCTTGATGATAGCTGATCATAGTTTGAAGGATACTATCTAGTTTACTCAAATGTTTAAAAGTGGTAATATCTCTTATAAATTTATGGCGCCATTTGACATATCATGATTGTTCACTGCCATCTCACTGGATGGAATTTTACAAATTATATGTCAGCACAGTGACCCGCCATCAAAATATATTTCAAACAGCTTGTCTTGATGTGCATTTTCACTTTATTGACATTTTACATCGCCAGTCCTTGGAAGTTGGTATGGGGAGCCCACTAGGTATAGCCATGTCAGGTATATTTATATCCTTTCTGTTACAAACGATAATCAAACCGATAATCAAGAAGATAGCTTTACATGTGGGGTTTGTTGGTGGCACGTTTGCTACTTGTAATAATTGCAAACAGGTTACTCATATACTGTTTCCTTAATAAAGCTCACCTTTATATGTGATTTACAATTAAGCACTAACAGAACATTCACATGTAAGCACATAAATATCTAATTGTTGTGGGCTTTGTGGAGATTGTTTAGTTGATTGGATTAGCCACCGATTGATGTTGGTAAGGTATCGTTGAAAACTAGGGAAGATTTGATAGGTGTTACATCCTAATATATGATTCCTCAGTAGTGAACACCCTATATTCCTCAAGGAGAATCGTTATATAAATATTCGACTCTTTATACATCTGTTATATTCCTTTCGTAACTAATGCTCATTTTACGATTCTTCATTGATGAGAATCATCCTATTGACGATATAACGAATGCACATTCTTCATTTTTAGCTAATCATTAATATTTATTCCATGTTGTAAAACGTCTTATAGGAAACCTCAAAGTACATGAATTTAAACTGTTCTATGATTGCTGTCTTTGCTTTATTGCCTTTAATTTTCCTTGATGTAATTTACATGAATATCTGCATATGTAAATCTACTGCCAACATAGTCAAGACCATATTAGATTAGGCAAACTATTTGTAAAACACCTCATTATCCTTTCGTAAGGACAACAATAATTACTATCCAGTGTATACTAATAATAATGAGAACTAATATGTGTCCAACGTGAAAGTTTTCGGTCAAATGAAAACGAGGGCTAGTCAATTTTTGTATTATTCGTTTTTATTATTTTACCAAAACTAGTTACTCATTAAAGTGTTGAGAAAAGTTGATGGATAGGGGAAATCGTTATTATTTTGATCTGCGTACTCCATAATTGTTTGATTGTGATGTTTACATATAATAAATTACCTTATCAAGGGTAAAAATATATCGATAGATTACTGATTACTCTTGTACATTATTCATCTTTATAAGAGAATTTTGAGGACAAATTTATGTTGGTAAACAATTTTCGCCTTCATAAAAACACAAAGCTACAATTTTGGCATTAAACACATCATAATTTTATTATTTAATTTGTTATGTTAATGTAGAGAGAAGAAGTGGGTGACAGTAGCTGTTGTTACTTTCACTGACTTACAAATAGGCTATCCATGTATTTCCATGTTATTATTGTGTCGTGTAAAAATTTGTTTTAAACATTATCAGTAACCAGTAATATGTGTTTGAAATGATTTGTGGATGAATTAGTTATTAATCACAACATAGGTTTAAGTTCAGTCGTTACATTCTATATAAGCGGTAGATTATTGAGCTCACATAACTTTCTTGACGTTGTTGCCCTTTGGATAATATACATCTTAATGGCTAGTATCTTCAATCTTCATCTCTATTTCGTTGTGGCAAATGAATATTAGTCATGTTACTACACTTCAGATTGTTGTATTGAAGTGTTCTTGAATTTGGTTGGAATTAGTTACGACGTTGAGGTTTACAGTCCTATATTGAATATTATATTACACTTGCAATAACTGAATAATCTTTTGAAATACAAGAAATCCTATTCCTTTGCAAATTACCAATTGACCCTGAGTAGTTATAGAAATATCAGTAAAACTAATGAAAAGGTATACAGCGGATGTTTACAGCCGAACATTTGGAATCTAGCCGTTCAAAAAATGAATGGGTTCATAAAACACTATTAGGAGTCTTGTGACGACTTATCCTGCAATTATATTCTTATTCAATAGTCTGATCACGGCTATTAATACTTGTGGTGGAGACAGATATTAAGTTTATCTGCTTGTATTTGTCACACACTGATATCGGCTGGGTGCCTCTAAACACCAAATAGAGCTGAACAACTGTTTCATCCCAGAATGTTAATCCTCATGATTGTATAGTCTCGATCCTGCTTACAACTCTTACGGTGAGTGCTTAACCATTCGCACCACTGAACTGTAGTTCACCGGTGAACTTCCAGCATTTATCATTTTGAGATGTAACGCGACAAGAATTCAATTCCATTGGTGATAACTATCCTGCTACTGACATGTCTGAACTCTACCATCCACGACTTATCACTAGAATTTCAGAAATGTCTTAAAGTTAGACACTGGTCATTTTAGTTTAACCTAGATGGCATTTTGTAGAGACAGATATTAACTAAAGATGATCGCATCCGTCTTCAAAAGAGTCCCCTACTGAAATAAAACAGCTAACCAGTGATCACTGGTTTTCAGTGGAACCCAAATAACATTTATATTTTTGTAAATAATGTCATTAAGTGTTAAATCTGCTAATAAAATAATATTTTAATTTATCGTTTCTTTTACGCATAAACTGCCTAGCGGCTAAGTATAATTTTCATGTGTCTGTTCGCTTAAATGAAGGAAATATTAACGTTGTATGTTTGCTAGTTTCTATGTGGTCCATTTATTCACTTCTATTATATCATTTTTGCGATTGAAGAAATTCTCAGATCATATTTTGTAAACATCTGGTAAGCAGAATTGACGTTAAATGATTTATTTTTGATGTCGTTGTCAGCATGAATTGATAACTAATAGACAAATACTGAAAATTTATTTATTTCATTTTTAATGAATTGCAAAATGTATATCCTCGTATACTGTACAATACTCAGATATAAAAGCACTATATTATTCTACTAAACATGTTACACTTTAGGCAATTTAGTTCCACTCATGGTAAATAGTGATACAAATCGGTTATTATTTAATTTTTATTAGTAAGCTATCTGTTCAAAATAAAAACTGTCAAGCTTGTAGGCAATGTGTTAAGGAGAAAAATTAGTGTTATCTATATAACAAAGTAGATTTTGCATGAAATAATCGAAACAGATTCGAGTTGATAATACGAGAATTAATGATAAATATGTTTGCTACTCGTGGAACTTTACATTATACTAATCTAAGAAATATATGATGACAAACTATGGCTTATGGCTACCAAAACCGTATTTTATGGAAAATATAATCCCTTTTGCTTACCAAGTTATCGTGATAATGAAATAAATCTAAAGAATTATATGCTAAATTAAATTCATACTGAATGAGTACGTAACAGAAATTAATAAAATATAATTCATTTTCAAAATGAAATATTCAATAATTAAAATTATCAGAATATAATTCAATCTTGCCGTGAAAGATTATCAAATTAACTTGACGAATAATTTCACATTTGACCATTTCATATTTCTAGGCATAGTGGCAGCGAGTTCTACTGGAATGAGATAACTGTGATAATGATACGGAGAAGTAGTGTTTATCGCAATTTCTGTAAACTTCAACGTATTGTAATGAACTAATTATCACAATTTTCTACGGTATGTCATTTGTAAGTAGTTTTTATACCGGAGGGAAGAATAATGCTTATTGTCCAACAATTTGGATTATAATATAATCTTAAGAGTATTTGGAGATGAATTATCAATCCAGAAGAAACTTTCATTGTTGATTATGTGAGTACTGGGAGTGACAAAAAAAGTGGCTCCGTTACTTAATATTTAAATTTAAGCAAAAACATATGACTAGGTAAATGATTATTCTGGTATCTCGAATAATGGTGACTTTTATTGCCTTTTAAATAGATAATTTCGTGTCAAATAACAGTGTGAATCATGTCAAATTAGTTCATCGCATACATATTTAAAGATTTATCCGCCTGTAGCCCTCCTAGGGTTACTGCCGGTCCCAAGCCCGGGTAAAGGAGGAGGGTTGGACATGGGGCTAGCACCCCCATCCCGTAAAAACCCAAACTTGCTAAAAAAACGCTAACCAGATTAAACAAGCTAAACTATTTAAACTCTGCCCTGGGAGTGGAAGGATTGCTTATGACGCCTCATGATGAAAGCCGAAATCCTTCGGAAGTCATGAGGCCGATGCCCCCTCACTTCTAAAAACCAGAGCAAATATTTTTATAGGTACATAGAATGTTCGAACAATGTGGGAGAGCGGGAAGACAAATCAAATAGCTGCAGAAATGAAGAGATACAACTTGACAATACTCGGAATCGGCGAAACCCATTGGACTCAAGCTGGACAGAAAACATTGGCTTCAGGAGAGACGCTACTATACTCCGGCCACGAAGAGGAAAATGCTCCCCACACTCAAGGAGTTGCTCTGATGCTGTCCAAGGAGGCACGTAATGCACTTGTGATATGGAAACCACATGGACCCAGGATCATCAAAGCATCTTTCAAAACAATGAAGAAAGGCATTACAATGAATATCATCCAATGCTATGCACCAACCAACGACGGCAACGACTAAGACAAAGATCAGTTTTATGATAGACTACAATCAATTATAGCAAAGTGTCGAGGAAAGGATCTGACAATACTGATGGGGGACCTAAACGCCAAAGTCGGAATGGACAACACTGGATATGAAGAAATCATGGGACGACAAGGACTGGGAGACAGAAACGACAATGGTGAAAGACTTGCAAACCTATGTGCCTTCAACAAATTGGTTATAGGTGGTACAATATTCGCCCACCAAATGCATACACAAGGCTACATGGGTCTCACCGGATCATACTACTGAGAATCAAATCGATCATATATGCACCAATAAAAATTTAGAAGATCAATGGAAGATGTAAGAACCAGGAGAGGAGCTGACATAGCTTCAGACCACCACCTGGTGGTTTCTAAAATAAAACTGAAGCTAAAGAAGCAGTGGACAACTGGAGTGTCAGCAGTACAACGGTTCAATACAGGCTTTCTCCGAGACACTGACAAACTCAATGAATTCAAAATATCTCTCAACAACAGGTTCCAAACCTTACAAGATCTGCCGAAAGAAGAAGAAACCACCATGGAGGACAACTGGAAAGAAATCAAAGAAACACAAACGTCAACGTGTCAGGAGGTTCTAGGCAGCAAGAAGCACCATTACAAGGAATGGATCTCCACTGAGACATTGAGCAAAATTCAACAAAAGAGGAACAAGAAGAAGATAGAAATCAACAACAGCCGAACAAGAGCAGAGAAAATCAAGGCTCAAGCTGAATACTCAGAAGCAAATAAGCAGGTAAAGAAAAGCATTAGAGCTGACAAACGGAAATACATCGAAGGCCTTGCAACGACAGCGGAGAAGGCTGCAAGAGAAGGAAATATGAAACAGCTATACGACACAACGAAGAAACTGGCAGATAAACATGGTAAACCAGAGCGACCGATCAAGAACAAAGAAGGCAAGACACTCACTGAGATTCAAGAACAAAAGAATAGGTGGGTAGAACACTTTGAGGAACTTCTCAATAGGCCAGCTCCACCGAACCCACCGGACATCGAAGCAGCACCTACGGATCTCCAGATAGATGTCACTCCACCAACGATGGAAGAAATCAAGATGGCCATCAGACAAATCAAAAGTGGGAAAGCAGCAGGACCTGACAATATACCAGCTGAAGCACTCAACTCAGATATCGACCTAACAGCAAGGATACTCCACGTTTTATTCAAAAAGATCTGGGAAGAAGAACAAGTGCCGGCAGACTGGAAAGAAGGACATCTTATCAAGATGCCAAGGAAGGGAGATTTGAGCAAATGTGACAACTACAGAGGGATCACGCTACTGTCGATACCAGGGGAAGTCTTTAACAGAGTATTATTGGACAGGATGAAAGATTCAGTGGAGGCTCAACTTCGAGATCAACAAGCTGGTTTTCGTAAGGATCGGTCGTGCACGGACCAAATCGCAACACTACGGATCATCGTTGAACAATCAACTGAATGGAACTCGTCACTGTACATCAACTTCATTGATTATGAGAAGGCGTTTGACAGTGTAGATAGGAGAACACTATGGAAACTTCTTCGACACTACGGTGTACCAGAGAAACTCGTCAACATCATCCGGAACTCTTACGACGGAACACAGTGCAAAATTGTGCATGGAGGACAACTGACTAATGCATTTTCTGTGAGGACCGGACTCAGACAAGGTTGCTTGCTGTCACCTTTCCTCTTCCTCCTAGTGGTCGACTGGATCATGAAGACCTCCACATCTGAGGGAATGTACGGGATTCAATGGACAAGTAGGATGCAACTCGATGATTTGGACTTCGCAGATGATCTAGCTCTTTTAGCACATACACACCAACAAATGCAAGCGAAGACAATCAGTGTAGCAACAACTTCAGCAGCAGTAGGGTTGAACATACATAAGGGTAAGAGCAAGATTCTCAAATACAACACAGGGAGCACCAACCCAATTCAACTTGATGGGGAAACTCTGGAAGAGGTGGATACCTTCACATATCTGGGGAGCATCATCGATGAAAAAGGAGGGTCCGATGCAGATGTAAAGACAAGGATTGGCAAGGCAAGGACAGCATTCCTACAGTTGAAAAACATCTGGAACTCAAAACAAATATCAACTAACCTCAAAATCAGACTCTTCAGTTTGAACGTGAAGACAGTCCTGCTGTATGGAGCTGAAACCTGGAGAATTACTGCAGACATCCTCAGACGGATACAGGTATTTATAAACAACTGCCTACGAAAGATACTGAATGTCCGTTGGCCGGAAACCATCAGCAACAACTTACTATGGGAGAGGGCAAACCAACTTCCAGCCGAAGAGGAAATTAGGAAAAGACGGTGGAAATGGATAGGACATACACTACGCAAACCATCAGACTGCATCACAAGACAAGCATTAACATGGAATCCTGTTGGGAAACGGAAAAGAGGAAGGCCAAAGAACACGCTGCGGCGAGAATTGGAAGCAGACATTAAAAGGATGAACAGCAACTGGAAACAATTGGAAAGGATTGCTGAGGACAGAGTTAAATGGAGAACACTGGTGAGCGGCCTATGCTCCTCAGCGAGGAGTAACGGGCATATGTAAGTAAGTAAGTAAGTAATACATATTTAAGCAATTATTTATTCACGACATAGTGTTCCGTGATAGTTATCTTTTATTAAAGACGAAAAGACAATAGTGTGTTCGTTTTTTCTCGTCGGTGTAATGAACTATATGAAACTTGAGTCAATTCTCAATAGCTTTCAATCTTTACATCTTAAATTTAAAATTCAGTCTTATTTGTTCTTTATATTCTTCAACTAATCATTGTCAGTTTGTTATTATAGACAAGGAAAAAAGATAACAACTGTTACTTATTTATTCGAAAAGTGTTTTCGTAAAACAATCTAAAATATATCAGCCTTCGTCTAGTTTTATTCAATCAGTCTTTTACGTTTAAGCTGAACGCTGGTAAATTCTCAAATCTATTTTTGACAATAACGGTGATCTTTAATGTCTAGAGGACAACAATACATAGGAGATAAACTATTTAACTGATTTTGTAATAACTCATGCTA